>JASAMX010028801.1:0-35213 GCA_030248175.1 Microlaimidae sp. YZB2_3
ACGGGGGGCAACTTTTTTGAAACGGGGAGGCAATAAAACGGACGGGGGGGCAAGCAGAAGGGAAAGAAAAAAAAAGAAAAAAAGAAGGGAAAAGAGACAAAAAAGCGAAAATAAGGTAAAAATAGGTATAAAATGGCTTAAAATATATTGAAATAGGCTAAAAACTGCAAAAAAATTACGATGATGGCGTCATCATAGGTCAAAAATGTCGTCATAATTTTAGGGTACTTTTTAATTTTTTGGCGGGGGGGGGGGGCATTCTTCCAATAAAACGGAGGGGGGGTCATTTCCAGACCGTGCACAGGTCTGCCACCCCCACTTTGGAATTGCCTCTAATAAAACCCCGGGGAGATGCAGTGGACAGGTCTGTTTAGATACGAAGCATTAACAGTGTAGCACAACGATCTTGTTGTTTTTATAATATATAAAGAGGGTTTTAGCGGCTATGTCAGTGAGAGAGTTAAACGAAATGCTTCAAACCCTTCCTAAGGCCGAGGCGGATCGCTACAAAACGCGGCGAAGACTTTTGAAAAATCGTGGTTATGCCCAGAACACCCGCGTTCGCCAGGAAAGAACTGCAGAGTCTCTGGAAGTGTCCAAGGACCGACTTTCCGCCGAAATTCGAAGTGTGAAAGAGAAAAATCAAACACTCCGCCAACACTTGGATCAGCTAAGGCGAAAAAAATTCGCACTGCAAAAAAACTTAGACGAGCTCGACAAGGAAAAATGCTAAACAAACTATTTTATGAACTTAGTTATGAACTTAAGTCACGGAAATACTATGTTAAAAATAAAACTGTGTATAAAAATACTTAACTTTATTGTATTATAATAATTGCAGATGCGATGCAAAGTATATAAACTGTTTTTTAGAAAATTAGTAATCAGATTTAAAATTTAGAATAATGCATGCAAACTTTTCTTCACGCAAAACAAGATATCATAATGAGTTATTTATTATTTGAACGAATAGTGAAAATTATAAAACTTTTTTACAGTAACTTTTAACGATATTTCCCAATAAAAAAAGATCAATTAGTAAAATTATAATCAGTAGTAATTGTGTTTTATCTGGATATTGCAAAGGATTTCTTAGGTTTTCGAAAAAGTTTTAATTTTTTTTTCTAGAAAAAATATTTTTCTAGAAACGCTCGGTTCATGTTATTTTTTTAATACATTACATCAATGTTGTTTAGTTTACGAATTGTGTTTTTGTCTTTATTATACGCACTTTTCCCTGTGGTGTAGTTTAGCATTTTTTTTTAAATCAACGTAAATAGCACCATCATTTCCCCAAGCAAGATAGTAGTTTATTAGCCCGCTTAGCCGTTTTTATTAGCCCGCTTGCGAATGAAGACGACTAGTATCAAATCTAGTCTAGTCGTCCTCATTAATACTATAGTATTTTATTAAAATAAACATATTACGTTTTCCTCTAAAAAAAGTTACAATAGATGAAAAAACTTCCGTCCAAACTTACCTGTTCTCCAGATGGTGTTCCACCCATATACTGGAAAAACGTTTTAGAAACAATGGCCCCAGGTTTAACTTCATTTTTTGAATTAAGTATTGAATGCAGTACTGTTCCAAATTTTTGGCGCGAAGCAATAATTATTCTTGTTTACAAAAAATGTTTAGCCAGTTTAAAATCTAATTACAAGCCATTACGATATACAGACCTGTGCACTGCCCCCCAAGGTGTTTAATTGGGGGGGACAATTCTAAAACGGGAGGAACTTTTGTGAAACGGGGGGGAAGTAATAAACCGGGGGGAGGCAACAGGGAAGAAAAAAAGAGTAAAAGGAGACAAAAAAGCAAAAATAAGTTAAAAAAGGTTTAAAATAGCTTAAAATGCTTTGAAATAGACTAAAAACCATACATGGGCACGGAAGGGTTGGGGCGGAGATTAATCCCTCCCTCTCCCACCAAAATTCTGAAAAGTGGGGTTTAACCTCCCACCCCCCACCCATTCAAAAGAACGGGGAGACCCCCCACTCAGAAGGGGGGAGAGAGAAAAGGTTACCTCCCCCCAATTTTGGAAAAATGAAGAAATTTTTTTTTAAATGACTTCTAACTGCCTCCAAACTTATGTTTTGAGGTCAAAATATATGTTTTAAACACTAAAAGCTAAAAAATGCAATAAAAAAGGGCTTTTTGACCTAAAATTAGCGTTTTTTACCTATTTTTTTAATCGGAAAATGATATGGGTAAAATGCATTCCAGAAAAAAACTACCCCCACTCCTGACCAAATTGCCCATTGATCCTAAAAACTGCAAAAATTTCGCGATGATGGCGTCATAATAGGTCAGAAATGGCGCCATGATTTTTGGGTACTTTTTAATTTTGGGTGGGGGAGGCAAATCCTTCAATAAAGCGGGGGAATTTCCAGACCGTGCACAGGTCTGGATATAAACCAAAGTGCGTCTTTTAACAAGCAAAGTGTTGCATGTCAGTTCTAAGGGTTTTGCACTTTTGAGGATCGGACGCGGAAGCTGTTATGGTGGTAAGGCGATATAAGGACACGATTTCAGTCATAGATGAACACGGTCAAAAAGCTAGTGGGGTGTTTACCCCGGGTTTTTGACATTTCAAAATCTAGGAGGGGGTCCTAGGGGAGTCGACCCAGGGTGGAAGATTTTAAAACCTAGAGGGGGGTCAGGTGGGGTCCAATTTTCGAAACAAAATACTTTTAAACCATTAAATGTTTAATAATAGTTTTTTATAAGATAATACTACATTTTATTGAATAAAAAGCGATGTTTAGGTATAAAAAGGGTGTAAAAACATGAATTTATGTTAAAAATTCACGTTTTTAGAAGAAAATTTAGTATAAAAAAAGTACTTAAAATTTTCTCGAGAGAGGGGAGGGTCAGATTTCAAAATCTTGAGGGGGGTCAGGGTCAGAGGTAAAAAATTCGAAAATTTGGGGGGAGGAGGCCCCTGGATTTTTTTCTAGGGGGGCAAATTTCGAGTATAGGGAAGAGGTGGACCACACCCTACCTCCCTCTTTTACATATATGATTTCAGTTGTTTGTTTGTTAAAAACAGAATGCGCAACGCTTTAAATTAACAAATAAAATATTCAAAAAATTTCAAAAGCTACCGACCAAATTTTTGGATTTTAGTGCTAAAACTTACCACCACCCCGCTCCCCAAAAAACTATAATAGGTGGTGGTGGTGCTCGTGTGAGGCACCCCGGTACTCTTAAGGAATTAGGGGCCTTCCCTAAAATATAGAAGTACTGGTACCCCGAGCACGCATTACCACCTATATTTTTGGGGGGTAGAGGTGGTTGTAGCTATTTAAAAAACCAAGAATTTTTTGAATTATGTTCTACATTAGAATGGCTGTCAATTAAAATTAGTACACAGTGCTACAAAATACTTCGTGTTTAATAAATAAAAAATTAAAAATGACATACAGTATATCCGTGTGTCCCTTTATCAAATAAGTAGTTATCAGCCATACATTTGAACTGTATTGCGTAATATTTTTTAGATATTATATCTTATTTCTTTATTTACCACACAAAAACGTGATTTTAATCTTTTGTTTTGAAGCTTTAAGATTATAAAACTTTTTTGCTTTGTTCAGTTTGTTCTTCATTATTTCGGTTTTATATTCCAATTTCCAGTTTAATTTTTAGTATCGTGTTGCTTTATGAGACATTTTTGTTTTCCTGGCAGTAAAACTGTGAATAAGGTTGTGGCGCAGTGGCAAATCTTACGTCTGAATACTGAAGGTCCCTTGATCAAGTCCTGACTGAGAAACGCTGCATTGTAATAATATTGCTTTTGTCCTGAGTAATATCGACTTTGCGTATCCTGCTTCATGTCAAATAAAAAAAATCGGTAAAGTTGCCTAATTAATTTGTGTGGTGTATGTTTGCTGCATGTAAAATCTACTTTTTAATTAAAGTTATATTTTAAACCTTGCGAATCATAATAAAACTTGAACAAATGCTATATTTACTAAGCCGAAGTTGTAAAAAAAGCGTAATTAAAATATATAGACTAAAGGTAAACCAAACGTAGCTGCAACAGTGTGCTCACGCGACTGATTTAGTACACGCCGCCATAACTTTCACGAGGAGAAATTTTTTCGTTCACACAAGATCAGCAATTTTTAAAAAATGCAATTTGTTTGTAAAAATTATAATTTTATAAATTAAATGTTAAGGTTTCTCCTAATAGTTTTTGCTGAAAAGCGTTAAAGGAGAAAACAGCAAAAATTACAATATTTTACTTTAGTATTTAGAAACATCAAACGGACAAAAAATCAACAAATTGGCAAAAGACACAGAAAACAAATGAATGTTTCGTTTTTAATTTATGTGAATAAATATCTAACTTATAAAAAAAATCTAAAAATAAATTATTGACAGGGGAAAATAAAAACGCGGTTTTCTGAGGGTTTGACCCTCGTTTTGCCCCTCCGACTTACGCTTTAACAGATTCCGCGCCGATGCACCATCGGGAAATCAGGTTCAAAAACGAGGGGGCGGGGACTCCGCATCTCCAATCGAATCTATTTGGCTGATAAAGTGACGTCAGATTTTTTCTTGATTTGAGTGGTCAACTTAGGCCGGGACATTTTTTAATTCAACGAACAATCTGAAGCCACGTTGGGTTTTCCTTTAATTTCTGAATAAAAGATTTTTAGTGTAGGAGGAGAGTACAAAATACAACTAGCGCCAATCATATGTAGGGGAAAAAATTGACAACCATCGAGCGACTTGTACATTTTGCGGTTTTAAATATTAATATTTATCTGTTAAAATTTTCTACCTTCTTCCCGTAAAAATTTTTATAAATATATTTTCTTAATATTACAAAAGAAAAAGAAGCATTTTTGGGGAATTTTCAAAATTTTTTGCGGCTTCGTAGGTACAGTGCGGCGGGCGCGCGTGGTTCCCACATTTTTAATCTTTCAAATACAGAAAATGCTTCTAATTAAAAGTTACGCCCAGACTTTTAAAAATTAATTTTTTTAATTTTAAATAGTTTTAACAATGAAAAACATCAAAAAAACCCTATGTAAGTTTAAAATTATTTTTAAAGCACAAATTTCAACTTTACAAGTTCGGTGTTAAACAACAATCGTTTTTCAATTTTTGAGTAAAAAATAGTAGACGATTTGAAATGTAAAAAACTAGTTAATGATTTAAATGTGAATGCGCTTTATGCCACAAAATCCGACCGAGCTCTCTTCATCTAGAGTTAGGGAAATCGCGCACATTTTCATCCCCGGATGAGGATGATAATTTCCTGATTCCCCGATTTTTCTCGAACTCAAAACGGCGAACTTATTGCCTATTTGTAGTTCCAAAGTTACCAACTACCAAATTTTTTTGAAAATTCTAATTCTCTCCAAACTAAGGTTTTGAGGTTCAAATAAATGTTTTTGCATTCAAAAGTTTAAAAATACAATAAAATTTTTTTTATATTTAATATTCAAATTTTTACCTTTATTACTTTAAAATTAAAAAAAGGATATGGGTAAAAATGCACTTAAAATATATAAACAATATGGTAAGAATCCATTTTATGAGATCTTGGTCTTTACCCATCCCCCTCTCTCATTTTCCTCTAGTCCATGGTAGCAAGAATATATAACACAAGAGAATGTCCGACTGTACGCTAAATTTTTGACAAAAATTTTGCGAGAAAAGTCGCACTTTCAAATTCTTGTGCGACTTTTCTCGCAAAAATCCACCATTTTCTGCTAGTTTTCCCGCGCTGCGATTTTTAACACAGTGTGTTTTCTCGCACTGCGACTGCGACACTGGTACTGCGACTTCTTTCTCACTCTTTACTGCTTTATTCGCACTGCAGGTCTGGCTGCGCAACAAAAAAAATACAGACGCTGGTAGTCATTTTCAATGGAGTAAAACACTTCGAAACTTGTTTTACTTAATTTTAAAACATCGTAAAGTTACTTTATTTTATTAAAACTAAAAAAGTTTAACATCCTAAGGTGAAAAAAACGACTTTTAATCAGTTAAACACAAAATTTTTGCTCTGCTTTGTTTTTATTTTTCTGTTGTGCAGCCAGACTCGCATTGCGAAAAAAGCAGTATATAGTGCGAAAGAAGTCGCAATCCCCACTGCGAGAAAACTAACACTGTGTTAAAAATCGCCACGCGGGAAAACTAGCGGATAACGGCGGATTTTCGCGAGAAAAGTCGCACACAAATTTGAAAGTGCGACTTTTCTCGCAAAATTTTGGTCAAAAATTTAGTGTATAGTCGGAAATTCTCTTGTGTTATATAATCTTGCTACCATGGACTAAGAAGGGGAAAATAGAGAGGGGGATGGGTAAAGACCAAGATCTCATAAAATGGATTCTTACCATATTGTTTATATATTTTAAGTGCATTTTTACCCATATCCTTTTTTTAATTTTAAAGTAATAAAGGTAAAAACGTGAATATTAAATATAAAAAAATTTTATTGTATTTTTAAACTTTTGAATGCAAAAACATTTATTTAGACCTCAAAACCTTAGTTTGGAGAGAATTAGAATTTTATAAAAAATTTGGTAGTTGGTAACTTTGGAACTACAAATAGGCAATAAGTTCGCCGTTTTGAGTTCAAGAAATCGGGGATGCGGATATCATCATCCTCATCCGGGATGAAAATGTGCACATTCCTAACTCTAGATGGAGAGCTCGGTCGGATTTTGTGGCATAAACACATGCACATTTAAATCATTAACTATTTTTTTACATTTAAATCGTCCACTATTTTTTACTCAAAAATTGAAAAACGATTGTTGTTTAACACCGAACTTGTAAAGTTGAAATTTGTGCTTTAAAAATAATTTTAAACTTACATAGGGTTTTTTAATGTTTTGATTGTAAAACTATTTAAAATTAAAAAAATTAATTTTTAAAAGTCTATTCCAAACTTTTAAATAGAAGCATTTTCTGTATTTGAAAGATTAAAAATGTGGGAACCACGCGCGCCAGCAGCGCTGTACCTACGAAGCCGCAAAAAACTAAAAATCCCCAAAAATGCTTCTTTTTCTTTTGTAATATTAAGAAGTATTTAGGAAATTTTTACGGGAAGAGGTAAAGATTTTAACAGATAAATATTAATATTTAAAACCGCAAAATGTACAAGTCGCTCGATGGTTGTCAATTTTTCCCCTACATATGATTGGCGCTAGTTGTATTTTGTACTCTCCTCCTACACTAAAAAACTTTTATTCAGAACTAAAGGAAAACCCAACGTGGCTGCAAGTTGTTCGTTGAATTAAAAAATGTCCCCCATTAAGTAACCACTCAAATCACGAGAATCTGACGTCACTTTATCAGCCAAATAGATTCAATTCAATACAGAGTATCTGTTTATATGTTTTTGAACCTGATTTCCCGATGGTGCCGTGGCGCAATCTGTTAAGGCGTAGTCGTTTTGACAGAAGTAAGGTCGAACCCTCAGAAAACCACATTTTTATTTTCCCTGTCAATAATTTATTTTTAGATTTTTTTTATAATTTAGATATTTATTCACATAAATTAAAAACAAAACATCATTTGTTTTCTGTCTTTTGCCAATTTGTTGATTTTTTGTCCGTTGGATATTCTAAATACTAAAGTAAAATACTGTAATTTTTGCTGTTTACTACTTAACGCTTTTCAGCAAAAACTATTAGGAGAAACCTTAACATTTAATTTATAAAATTATAATTTTTACAAACAAATTGCATTTTTTAAAAATTGCTGATCTTGTGTGAACGAAAAAATTTCTCCTCGTGAAAGTCATGTGGGCGTGTCTAAATCAGTCACATGAGCACACTGTTGCAGCTACGTTTGGTTTACCTTTAGTCTATATATTTTAATTACGCTTTTTACAACTTTGGCTTGCTAAATATAGCATTTGTTCAAGTTTTATTATGATTCACAAGGTTTAAAATATAACTTTAATTAAGAAGTAGATTTTACATGCAGCAAACATACACCACACAAATTAATTAGGCAACTTTACCGATTTTTTTTATTTGACATGAAGCAGGATACGCAAAGCCGATATTACTCAGGACAAAAGCAATATTATTACAATTCAGCGTTTCTCAGTCAGGACTTGATCAAGGAACCTTCAGTATTCAGACGTAAGATTTGCCACTGCGCCACAACCTTATTCACAGTTTTACTGCCAGGAAAACAAAAATGTCTAATAAAGCAACACGATACTAAAAAATAAACTGGAAATTGGAATATAAAACCAAAATAATAAAACAAACTGAACAAAGCAAAAAAGTTTTATAATATTAAAGCTTCGAAACAAAAGATTAAAATCACGTTTTTGTGTGGTAAATAAAGAATAATATAATATATAAAAAATATTACACAGTGCAGTGCGAATGTATGGCTGATAATCTTGTGAGATGGAGTGACCACGGATATACTGTATGTCATTTTTAATTATTTATTAAACACGAAGTATTTTGTAGCACTGTGTACTAATTATAAGTGACAGCCATTCTAATGTAGAACATAATTCAAAAAATTCTTGGTTTTTTAGAGCTACAACCACCTCTACCCCCCAAAAATATAGGTGGTAATGGTGCTCGGGGTACCAGTACTTCTATATTTTAGGGAAGGCCCCTAATTCCTTAAGAGTACCGGTGCCTCACACGAGCACCACCACCACCTATTATAGTTTTTTGGGGAGCGGGGTGGTGGTAAGTTTTAGCACTAAAATCCAAAAATTTGGTCGGTAGCTTTTGAAATTTTTTGAATATTTTATTTGTTAATTTAAAGCGTTGCGCATTCTGTTTTTAACAAACAAACAACTGAAATCATATATGTAAAAGAGGGAGGTAGGGTGTGGTCCACCTCTTTCCTATACTCGAAATTTGCCCACCCCCCCTAGAAAAAAATCCAGGGGCCTCCTCCCCCCAAATTTTCGAATTTTTTATCACTGACCCTGACCCCCCTCAAGATTTTGAAATCTGACGCTCCCCTCTCTCGAGAAAATTTTAAGTACTTTTTTTATACTAAATTTTCTTCTAAAAACGTGAATTTTTAACACAAATTCATGTTTTTACACCCTTTTTATACCAAAACATCGCTTTTTATTCAATAAAATGTAGTATTATCTTATAAAAAAACTATTATTAAACATTTAATGGTTTAAAAGTATTTTGTTTCAAAAATTGGACCTCACCTGACCCCCCTCTAGGTTTTAAAATCTTCCACCCTGGGTCGACTCCCCTAGGACCCCCTCCTAGATTTTGAAATGTCAAAAACCCGGGGTAAACACCCCCCTAGCTTTTTGACCGTGTTCATCTATGACTGAAATCGTGTCCTTATATTGCCTTACCACCATAACAGCTTCCGCGTCCGATCCTCAAAAGTGCAAAACCCTTAGAACTGACATGCAACACTTTGCTTGTTAAAAGACGCACTTTGGTTTATATCCAGACCTGTGCACGGTCTGGAAATTCCCCCGCTTTATTGAAGGTTTTGCCTCCCCCACCCAAAATTAAAAAGTACCCAAAAATCATGGCGCCATTTCTGACCTATTATGACGCCATCACCGCGAAATTTTTGCAGTTTTTAGGATCAATGGGCAATTTGGTCAGGAGTGGGGGTAGTTTTTTTCTGGAATGCATTTTACCCATATCATTTTCCGATTAAAAAAATAGGTAAAAAACGCTAATTTTAGGTCAAAAAGCCCTTTTTTATTGCATTTTTTAGCTTTTTAGTGTTTAAAACATATATTTTGACCTCAAAACTTAAGTTTGGAGGCAGTTAGAAGTCATTTAAAAAAAAAAAATTTCTTCATTTTTCCAAAATTGGGGGGAGGTAACCTTTTCTCTCTCCCCCCTTCTGAGTGGGGGGTCTCCCCGTTCTTTTGAATGGGTGGGGGGTGGGAGGTTAAACCCCACTTCTCAGAATTTTGGTGGGAGAGGGAGGGATTAATCTCCGCCCCAACCCTTCCGTGCCCATGTATGGTTTTTAGTCTATTTCAAAGCATTTTAAGCTATTTTAAACCTTTTTTAACTTATTTTTGCTTTTTTGTCTCCTTTTACTCTTTTTTTCTTCCCTGTTGCCTCCCCCCGGTTTATTACTTCCCCCCCGTTTCACAAAAGTTCCTCCCGTTTTAGAATTGTCCCCTCCAATTAAACACCTTGGGGGGCAGTGCACAGGTCTGTATATCGTAATGGCTTGTAATTAGATTTTAAACTGGCTAAACATTTTTTGTAAACAAGAATAATTATTGCTTCGCGCCAAAAATTTGGAACAGTACTGCATTGCATACTTAATTCAAAAAATGAAGTTAAAACTGGGGCCATTGTTTCTAAAACGTTTTTCCAGTATATGGGTGGAAAACCATCTGGAGAACAGGTAAGTTTGGACGGAAGTTTTTTCATCTATTTTTAACTTTTTTTAGAGGAAAACGTAATATGTTTATTTTAATAAAATACTATAGTATTAATGAGGACGACTAGACTAGATTTGATACTAGTCGTCTTCATTCGCAAGCGGGCTAATAAAAACGGCTAAGCGGGCTAATAAACTACTATCTTGCTTGGGGAAATGATGGTGCTATTTACGTTGATTTAAAAAAAAATGCTAAACTACACCACAGGGAAAAGTGCGTATAATAAAGACAAAAACACAATTCGTAAACTAAACAACATTGATGTAATGTATTAAAAAAATAACATGAACCGAGCGTTTCTAGAAAAATATTTTTTCTAGAAAAAAAAATTAAAACTTTTTCGAAAACCTAAGAAATCCTTTGCAAGATCCAGATAAAACACAATTACTACTGATTATAATTTGACTAATTGATCTTTTTTTATTGGGAAATATCGTTAAAAGTTACTGTACAAAAACTTTATAATTTTCACTATTCGTTCAAATAATAAATAACTCATTATGATATCTTGTTTTGCGTGAGAAAAGTTTGCATGCATTATTCTAAATTTTAAATCTGATTACTAATTTTCTAAAAAACAGTTTATATACTTTGCATCGCATCTGCACATATTATAATACAATAAAGTTAAGTATTTTTATACACAGTTTAGTTTAACATAGTATTTCTGTGACTTAAGTTCATAACTAAGTTCATAAAATAGTTTGTTTAGCATTTTTCCTTCTCAGCTCGTCTAAGTTTTTTTGCAGTGCGAATTTTTTTCGCCTTAGCTGATCCAAGTGTTGGCGGAGTGTTTGATTTTTCTCTTTCACACTTCGAATTTCGGCGGAAAGTCGGTCCTTGGACACTTCCAGAGACTCTGCAGTTCTTTCCTGGCGAACGCGGGTGTTCTGGGCATAACCACGATTTTTCAAAAGTCTTCGCCGCGTTTTGTAGCGATCCGCCTCGGCCTTAGGAAGGGTTTGAAGCATTTCGTTTAACTCTCTCACTGACATAGCCGCTAAAACCCTCTTTATATATTATAAAAACAACAAGATCGTAGTGCTACACTGTTAATGTTTCGTATCTAAACAAACCTGTCCACTGCATCTCCCCGGGGTTTTATTAGAGGCAATTCCAAAGTGGGGGTGGAAGACCTGTGCACGGTCTGGAAATGCCCCCCCCCCCGTTTTATTGGAAATGCCCCCCCGCAAAAAAATGAAAAAGTACCCTAAAATTATGACGCCATTTTTGACCTATGATGACGCCATCATCGTAATTTTTTTGCAGTTTTTAGCCTATTTCAATGTATTTTAAGCCATTTTAGACCTATTTTTACCTTATTTTCGCTTTTTTTGTCTCTTTTTTTTCTTTTCCCTACTTTTTTGTCTTTTTTTTCTTTCCCCTCTGCTTGCCCCCCCCCCCGTCCGTTTTATTGCCTCCCCGTTTCAAAAAAGTTGCCCCCCGTGCATAGATGAACACGGAGAGGGGGGTGTTTACCCCGGGTAAATGACTTTTCAAAATCTAGGAGGGGAGCCCTAGGGGGGTCGAACCCCCCCTAGCTTTTTAGGGGGGGGTCGACCCGGGGTGTGAAATTTTGAAATCTAGAGGGGGTCAGGTGGGGTCCGGAGTCCAAAGCAAAACAGTTTTAAACCATAATAACTTTAATAATAGTTCTTTTTATAGGATAATACTCTAATTTATTGAATAAAAAGCGATATTTAGGTATAAAAAGGGTGTAAAAACATGAATTTGTGTTAAAAATTGACGTTTTTGCAAGAAAATTTAGTATAAAAAAAGTACTTAAAATTTTCTCGAGAGGGGGAGGGGGGGGGGTCAGATTTCAAAATCTAGAGGGAGGTCAGGGGTGGAAAAGTTTGAAGTTTGGGGGAGGGGGGCCCCCTGGATTTTCTCTAGGGGGCCCCCAAAATTTCGAGGCTAGGGGGGGCCCCCCCCCCCCTTGTCTCTCTGCCCCCGCCCCCCTCCCGTTTTGGAATTGCCCCCCCCACCCGTTTAAACCCGGGAGGGGCAGTGCACAGGTCTTGGGTGGGGGATACTTTTTTGAAACGGGGGGTAATAAACCGGGGGACAAGCAGGGGACAAAAAGAAAAAAAGAGAAAAAAACCGAGAAAGAAAGAAAAGAAAAAAACAGGAACAAAAAAAGCGAAATTTATGTAAAAATAGGTCTAAAATAGCTTAAAAAGCATTGAAATAGGATAAAAACTGCAAAAAATTGGCGATGGTGGCGTATAATAAGTCAAAAATGGCGTCATAAAATTTGGGTACTTTTTCGCTATTGGGTGGGGAGGGGGCAAAAAAAGAGAGGGCAAATCCTCCACTAAAGCGGGGGGGTCAAGGGCATTCAAGACCGTACACAGGTCTGTCTCAGTAATACATTTTAAAATGAAAAATTATAGCTGACACACGCAAGCTATTAATCTAAGCAACAAGGAATCTATATATAAATAGACGTAATGTCGTAACGTATATAAATAGACGTGATGTGTTCCTTAACTCCTCCCTAACCACACCACGGATTAAGGTGAATAAGGTATCGTTGGAAAGCTTATACCCCAGGGAATGTCGTAAGGGGGTTGAATCTTTGAAACAATTCACATGGACATCTTTATACTGGACAACGCGTTTTCCCCAAAAGGTCCCCCCTATGGATTTTGGAACTTAAAAAATTTTTTGACTCAGAATTGGCTCAAACTTATTGGAAAGAGTAATTAGGTACTGTAAAGCCAGAATATCATGATTGTTGGAAAAATGAGCATGGACATCTTTATACTGGACAACGTTTTTTTTTATTAAAGAAGGGAATTACCTTGCTCACCAACCACAAAAGGGATTGGGCTAAATGAGATATCATTGCAAAGCTTAAGGTCCGCAGACTATCATAAAGAGGTTAAAATTTAGAAAAAAATTTGCATGGACATTTTTAGCCTGGACAAAACATTTTCACAAAAAAGGGGAACCTAATTAAAGTAAAGAATAACCAAAAAAAGAGTAATTATCCAATGTAAAACCAAAATGTCATGTTTTTTGGTAAGATTAACATCTTTAATGGACATCTTTAATGCTGGACAACGGTTTTTTATAAAAAAGAGGAACGACCTTCCTCCTCAACCAGCAAAAGAATTGGGCTAAATGAGATATCATTGCAAAGCTTACAGACAGGGGAATGTCATAAAAGGGTTGAAATTAAAAAAATTGCATGGACATCTTTTGGTTGGCAGGGGGGATTGGGGGTATTAATCATACATGGGCAAGTTGGTCCGGGAGTGGGGGGGGGGGGGAGGTTAAACCCCAAATTAGGGGGGGGGGGTTAAAATCCGAGAAACGCAAAATACCCATATCGTTTTTTTTCTGGAGTGCATTTTACCCATATCGTTTTTCGATTTTGAAGAAAAAAATAGGTAAAAACGCTAATTTTAGGTCAAAAAGCCCTTTTTATTGCATTTTTGAGCTTTTTATTGCTTAAAGCATTCATTTTGACCTCAAAACTTAAGTTTGGAGGCAGTTAGAAGTCATTTTAAAGACATTTTTTTTCTTCATTTTTCCAAAATTGGGGGGGGTTAACTTTTTCTCCCCCCCCCCCACTTCTGAGTGGAGGGGGGTTAAACCCCCCATCTCAGAATTTGGGGGGGGTTAACCCCCCCCCCCAATCCCTCCCGTGCCCATGTATGGTATTAATCCCCCTCAAATTATGGAAAGGCAAAAATTTTATAAGTTTTGGTTTTTTTTAAATTAGAAAAAAAAATTTTTCCTAATCACTCTGCAATGCATTAAATCTATCTAATAAATACATAAATAAAAGTGATTTAGGATCTTGAGACCTCTCATTCACAAAAATCAAATTAATCATAATTCAAAACTTTAGCGCAGACATATTAACAACTGCCGCATTTACTATAAAAACCTAACCAAAATTGAATAAAGATTTTTTTATTTAAAAAAACGTTTGTTCTTTTTTAATTAATAAAATGGCATATAATAATACCTTAAAACTATTTAATTGTAACTTTTATAGTTGTATCTATTAAAAAAAGAGAAAATAAATTCTGTACTTAAATTTAGGTTTCCTGGTCCGTTTTAGGAGCACAAAATTAAAAAATTTCCCACCCGGGGGCGGCGCAAACCACCCCCCCCCTGACAAGGGGCTCTGCCCTTTCACCCCGCTGGAGGGCTCCTGCCCCCCGGACCCCCCATTTCTGGGGGGCTCTCGGCCCGTAGACCCATAAGTGGGCAGGAGTGGGGTTGGGGGGGGGAGTTGAGTTTATACCCCCCGAAAATTCCAACTATAGCCGACACCCCTCCTAAAATTTGGGGGTATCCCGGACACCAACTCCTCCCTCCCTAAAATTTGGGGGGTCCCAGTACTAAAAACGTTAAAAATGGGGTATTTGAGGTATACGCCAAAAACATTTTTACGACACCCTCCCAAAATTTCGGGATCGGGTATACCCCCCAAATCCAGGAGGCTGCCCACCTATGCATAGAACCCCCATTTCTGGGGGGTTCTCGCCCCCAAACCCCCTTGTGGGCACGTATAAAGTACTTTCCAAAAAATCCCCTTTCAATTCAAATCCTGGCTACGACCATGATACCCTCCCCCCAAATCCGAGAGACTACCAACCTATGGCTCTACCCCTCCTCCTTTTTGATTACAATACAATAAATAAAAATACTGAAAATATTTGCTGCTTTTGACATTGTTTTACGGAAATTTTACAATTTTTAATTCATTTTAGCGAAACTTTAGGTTTTTATCTTTTATTACTTAAAAATAATATTATTAAATTTCAGTAGCTTTCCAAAATAAAAAATACAAGCGTTCTTTAAAACAATTTACATGGCTAAACTGAACTTAAATTTAAAAATAAAATATAAAAATATAAACCTAATTCGTCGTCCGAAATGATTTCCTGTTTGGGTTCCCTGTAAGTAGAATATTCTGCTTTTGAAAAGACATTTCTACGCCTTCGACTTGTAGTCGTTGGCACTTCATTGGGCAGTGAGATAAGTTCGTTTCTATCATACCCTTTTTTCACGATTCTTCTAAGGTTTGTTGAATTATTTTGTGTGATTTTAGTATTTCTTAACCTATTAGGTTGTTGTATTACATAGGAAATTTTTTTCTCCGCAGCGGGACCGCTAGCAGAACTTGCAGCTGATTCTGATACTCTTGGAACAATGCTGTAGCTGGACCGGTGGTAGTTTACATTAGAATTTTTGGGTGCAATTGGAACTAAATTAGTGCCTACACGTTTGTATACTGTTTTTGTTGGAATTGTAAAGGAATTTGTCCCATTATTTTTAATTCCACGCTTACTATTATTTAGTGACATTTTTGTCGGTAAGCTTTACTATTTTCGGTGTCTGGTAATTTGATTGGCCCTCATTTGATTTCAGAATATTTCATAAGTATATAATAATTAAATATCATGCAGACTTGTTAGTGATTTAAAAAATCGGTTCCTTTTTTCGATTTATTTTACTATTATCCTGCTTGGAAAACCTAAAAATTAAGAAAGTTTTTAGGCAAAAAATTATGTGACGTGTAAAATCGACATAGAAGTTAAATCTCTATTACTACATCCTATTCCCCATAAAGGAGTGTTAATTTTCCATAATATTTAGAAATTTGTTTAATTAAAATGTTTTAGAAACTTTGTTTTCATCAGAAATACATAAAAGCAAATATTTGAATTGTTTCCTATACCTAGTGAAGCCTTAAAATAAACTCAAATTGTATTATCTAATAGTTAGCTGTATTGGTAATTCTGAGGGTTTAAATATAAAGGAAATACTGCGCACGCATCACACTTGGAAAAATTCAATTAACACTATTTTATGGGGAAAGGAATTTATAATATTTATGGGAAATTTAGGCTATGGGGAATAAGTCTGGTTCTTTCTTAATAAAAACTTTTGTCTTTTACATTACGTCTTTAAATATCTCTTCTTCAGAAAACCAGTCTTTTGAGTGCGATTTTGTGATTGTATTATTCAAACGAAGAGTATTCCGGTTTTGGCTTTGTTAAATACAACTTATATAAAAAAAGCTTTCTTAGATCTTCCAAAACCAAATATGTTGCGACGGTTAAAAAAAGTACCATACACATTACAAAAATCGGTTTAAGAATTCCGCCAAACAAACGTTAGAAAAAAACTTGTTTCTAGGTTAATTCTGATTTGAAAATTGTAATTTTGCGAATTAAAAACGGATTAAACTCCTATTTAAAGAAATAAAACGGTGTTTTATAATAAAAAACTACCTTTCTTGAAGGTGCATTTTATTCATTTAAAGGTGTGGTGCAGACATACATGAACATAGGGGGGGGTAGGGTGGCGTCCACGTTCACCCCTCCCCCTTCCTCCCACCCCAAAATTTCGGACCCCCCTAGAAAAAAATCCAGGGCCCCCGGCCCCCCAAAATTTTTAAATTTTGACAGCCTACCCCCCTCTGGAATTCTAAATTGACCCCCTTACCCTTTCGCGCTTCCAAGCCAAATTTTGGGTATAAGTTTAGGTCAAAATCTACTATCACAAACACGGTTTTGTAGTAAAAACAATACATTTGTATTCTTTTTATACATAAATAGCCTATTTTAGCATATAAAAATTCTAGATAAGCGCTAAAAAAATTAAATAATTTAATGTGACTTTGTTTGGAACCCGGACCCCATCTAACCCTCCTCTAGGATTACCCAGAGTTTAGGTTTAGTTTAGGTTTCAGTTAAATCTCTAGGTTTAACTGTCTACCCTGCGTCAACCCCCTATAAAAACTAGGGGTTTATGCATAGGTGGGCAGCCTCTCGGATTTTGGGGGGGGGGGGGGGGGGGGTCAATTTTAGGGGGGTGTCCAGTAAGACCCAAATTTTGAGGGGGGGGGGGTGTACCTAATATTTCCGCGCTGCCTTAAAATGAGCTTAAAACGCGTAAAAAAACGTAAAAAAAGCTTATAAATGCTTTAAAACTGTGTAAAATTAAAAAAAGATCTTATTGCAACTTATAAATTTTATTTTTTTTAATTCTCTTAATAAAAATGTGCAGTGGAGCAGTCAGGATTTCATTTCGGGGGCGTCAGTCTGGGGGAGGGGAGAAAAAGTGTTGTCAAAGCGGCGTGAAGCGCTGTCGTCTGCGCCGCATAGCGGCGCCAGCCGACGCGAAGCGTCGGCCGGGGGGTCTGGGGAGTGTCCCCCCAGCCGCCAGAGGCGAAAATTTTTTAAATTATATACTACAAACGGCTTAAAAATCGTCTCCTGGTGATCGCGTGAACATATCTTTTACTTTTGTTTTTTTACCTAATTTCTTCATAATTTTCTGTGATCTTAAAAATTCAGTCAGGGGGTTCAGGGGGAACAATGCCCCCCGGAGGAGAAAATTTATAATTTGAGGCGCTAAAATACACTAGAAATTTTAATTCCAAATGATAGTAATTACAAAATTTAAGGTTTTTTATAGCTATACTATACATTTATAATATGTGTTTAAAACGTTAAAAAAAGGATAATAGTGTTTTATAGTAGTCTTATTAAACATGTATGCCTTAACTACTGAATGGGATAATCGATTTGAAATTGAAAAACTAAAACAAATTGCCAACTTAAACTGCCTGCGTAGCAGGGAAATTTAAACTGCCCGTGTAGCGGGGAATTTAAAGGTAATTAAAGGTAATAAACTAAGGTAATAAACACTCCGCGAATTTTTTAAACTCGCGGAAAAATTTTTTAGTCCTTTTATAACACTTAAAAATTTTTCTTTGGGAGGCGAATTTGGGGGGGGGGGGGTGTCCCCGACTACCCCAAATTTAAGGGGGGGTGTCAGCAAAATCCGAAATTTTGGGGGGTATAAGCCCCCCCCCCCCCCCCCCTGCCCACCTATGGGTGTATGGACCCCCCCCCTGGACCCCTCCTAACTTTCAAAAGGCCATTTACCTGGAGCAGCCACCCCCACCCCCCTACAGTGGCGTAGCCAGAATTTCATTTCGGAGGGGGCGGTCTGGGGAGGGAGATAAAGTGCCACAAAAGCGGCGCGCAGCACCGCCGCCTGCGCCGCGTAGCGTGCTAGCCGACGCAAAGCCTTGGCCGGGGGGTCTGCTGGGGAGTGTCTAAACTTTTTTTAAATATGCACTAAAAACTGCTTAAAAATTGTCCCCTGGTGTTTGCGTGAACATACATTTTACTTTTGTTTTTTACCTAATTTCTGCACCTAATGTCTGATATTAAAAATTATCAGGCAATGAAATTGTATATAACACAACTATCTATTTTCTGATGTCTTTAAATTTTGCGAATGAGTATGGTGTAAGTTATAATAACAAAAAATATTACTGATAACATTAATTTTACTGCATATATACATATATAAATCTGACCTTCTCGCCCAGCAGGAATTTTATATTGATTAATTTTTGATTTTAGAATGCACTAAGATTTGTATGAAATATTTATAACTCAATATTTGAAAAGTAAAAAAATCTATACAACTGCCACGCTTCACCATGGGGGGAGGTGGAAAGGCGGACAACCCCACAAGTGTAAAAACCGTTGTTAAGGGGTTTAAAACAGCCATGATCAAACCTACATATCTTATAATATATGAGTTTTAACATCTATTTAGTATTGCCATATCTGAGGCAAAGGCACATGCCTTAGCTATGCATTGAATGGTACAATCATCAAAATTAGAAAAACTAACAAAATGATTACTGTACACTTTCGCAAAGCGGAGAAAATTTCAGTTTTTTTTGAGTATTTTTATGCTTTTGGAACGCATCAGAAATGTTTCTGAATTTATATATGAAGAAAAAAATTTTTCTCACAAAATTCAAAAAACGTAAAGGTCCCTCCCCCCTTACAAAAAATCCTGCTTCGCCGGAGTTTGGGGAAGGGACCGCCCCCCTCCCCTGGCTACGCCACTGCCCTCCTAGCTTGCCGCTCCATGCTCATGTATAAACCTGTCACCTGTACCTTTTAGGACTAAAATTTTAGATTTAAAAGTTTACTTTTAAAAAACAAAAAATTAACCATAACTTTATTTGATCAAGATCATGGGCGTAGCCAGGGGGGTCTAGGAGGTCTAGACCCCCCCCTTTTGGAAGGAAAAATTTTGGATTAACACCCCCTTCTGGGTCGCCAAGTATAAAAATTTGGGGGTCTAGAACGACCATTTTTTAAAAATTTTCTTGCGCCTCGCTCTGCGCTCCATTAATTATATGGTATCCACTTCTAAATTTGTGTTATTTTTTTGTGATCTTGGTATACCTGGACCAGCATTTTATGTTTTATTGGTTTTAGTTAAATTTGTGTTATTTGTTTTATTATGTATTTTATAATATATTAACCTTTATATTGTTATAAAGTGGAATTAAAGTTGTTAATGTATTACAAATCAAAAATTTTAACGTTTGTAAAAATTTTAAGGTTTAATTGTTTGTAAAAAATGTTTTATAGTTTTTTTTTATTTAATAATAGAAAAATAATAAAGTATGGGAAATAAACAAGGCAAGAAACACTACACTCCGCAAATAAACAATAAATTTTTTTAGCTTTTTTATAACGTTTAGGATTTGGACCCCCCTGGACCCCCATCTTGAAAATTTTTTTCAGGGTTGGACCCATAGGTGAGCACGGTGGGGGAAGCTAGGGGGGTGGTTCCCGGGGTAAATCGAATTTTGAATTCTAGGAGGGGGGTCCCAGGGGGGTCCGGACCCCCCCCCCTAGCTTTTTAGGGGGGGGGGTCAGGTGGGGTCCGGTGTCCAAAGCAAAACAGTTTTAAACCATAATAACTTTAATAATTGTTCTTTGTATAGGATAATACTACATTTTATTGAATAAAAAGCCATATTCATGTATAAAAAGGGTGTAAAAGCATGAATATGTGATGAAAATTTACGTTTTTAGAAGAAAATTTAGTATAAAAAAGGTACCTAAAATTTTCCCGAGGGGGGAGGGGGGTCAGATTTCAAAATCTAGAGGAGGGTCAGGGGTAAAAAATTGGAATTTGTGGGGGTTGGGGGACCCCTAGATTTTCGTCTAGGGGGGTCCCAAAATTTTGAGGCTCGGGGGGGGTGGACCCATAGATGAACACGGTCAAAAAGCTAGGGGGGGGGTGTTTACCCCGGGTAAATGAAATTTCAAAATCTAGGGGGGACCTAGGGGGGTCGAACCCCCCCTAGCTTTTTAGGGGGGGTCGACCCGGGGTGGAAGATTTTGAAATCTAGAGGGGGTCAGGTGGGATCCAATTTCCAAAACAAAATACTTTTAAACCATTAAATGTTTAATAAGTTTTTTTATAAGATATTACTATATTTTATTGTATAAAAAGCGATATTTAGGTATAAAAAGGGTGTAAAAACATGAATTTGTGTTAAAAATTCACGTTTTTGGAAGGAAATTTAATATAAAAAAAAGTACTTAAAATTTTCTCGAGGGGAGGGGGGTCCGATTTCAAAATCTAGAGGGGGGTCAGGGGTGAAAAATTTGAAAATTTGGGGGGAGGGGGGCCCCTGGATTTTTTTCTAGGGGGGCCCCAAAAGTTCGAGGCTAGGGGGGGTGGACCCCACCCTACACCCATAGATGTTTTTGGGGGGGGGGGGACAGAGGGGGTGCACCCCCCCCCCCCCTAGAGCCAAAATTTTGGACCCCTCCCCCTGGAAAAAATCCAAGCCCCCCAAGCTCGAGAGCGGTCCGACCTACCCCTCCCTCCGAAAGACCGGACCCTCCCTCCACCCGACCAATTTGGAAGCATATTTTTTATTTACTGTCAAAAACACGGTTTTTTAGTTAAAAACAGTGTTTAAATACACTTTTTAGGCCTAAATAGGCTGTTTTAATACATAAAATTCAATATTAGACCTAAAAAAACTTAAATTATTGAGTTTAAAAAATTTTGCTAAAAAATTGGACCCCCCTCACCCCCCCTAAATTTTAAATTTCACACCCGGGGTCGACCTCCTCTAGAAAGCTAGGGGGGTCCGGACCCCCCTGGCCCCGCCCCCTAAAAAATTTTGGCCTTCTACTCGGGGGTGGACCCCTCCTAGCGGACCCGACCTAAAACACCTATGCCTACACCCCTTGTTCATCTATGGGTGGACCCCACCCTGCCCCCCTTTCTCACCTATGGTTGGACCCCCCCTTTCCAAAATCCTGGCTACGCCTATGATTGAGATATTTAATCGAGTGTTCTTTAATTGGATCATGGATGGAAGACTAAAAACTTTATCTTTTGTCTTTGATCCAGTTTATCCCAAGTTGTACGCGAAACGTAAAAACCAAAGATATTTTTTTGTCTCGCAACATCTGTTTTCTTTGGTACAAGACCCCTATGTGTACCAACAAGTAAAATAGGCTTGTAAAACATTTTTCTACCCCAAATCGGACACGTCAACTTCATTTTTAAAGTATTTTTTGAATTTAAGTCGTTTGTAAGGAGTTTTAGCCAATTTAGGCCCTAAAATTGCTTATTTTTGGTATGTACAATTTGTGCTGTTAAGCAAAAATTTTTATTTAGCTTTTAAGCAACTTTTTTTTCTAGTGTCTACCTGTTTCATACGGCAATCAGCTAAAAATAATTTAAATAGTTAAAAAATAATTAAAAACAAAAACCAGGTGTAACTGCCAGACACTTGGTAATGTAAAAAATAATATTAATTTGATTAAAAGTTCAATAAAAAAATTCCTTAATAATATCAAGTATACAGTTCAAAAAAGGCCATTTTTGGGGTATAAACGGGCTCATAACTCCTAATGAAAAGCTCAAATCTCAAAAATAGCCACAAAAATCAAGTCCACGGGTCTGATTTAAGGTATAAAGATGTTTTATAAGTGTATTTTACGTTGGGGTCGGTCAAATCGAATTTTAGGATGCATGTGGGAATCTTACCGTTTTATATGTGTATTTTACTTTTTGATTGGTCAAATCGACACTTGATACAGGTATAGGACTTGTACCGTTTTTTAGATGGAAAACTCTGCTTTAAAAAAACGTTTCTAAAGGCGCACCCAAAAGACAAGTTATCTAAAAAAACCCCGCCCCGCCAAAAAATGAAAAAGTATCCTAAAATTACAGCGCCATTTTTGACCTATAATGACGCCATCATCGCAATTTTTTGCAATTTTTTAGCCTATTTCAATGCATTTTAAGCAAATGGAAGTGGTCGGAGTGGGGGGGGTAAACCCCAAAAGGGGGGGAAATCCGAGAAACGCAAAATACCCATATCTCGAGGCATTTACCCATATCGTTTTTGATTTTGAAGGAAAAATAGGTAAAAACACTAATTGAGCAAAAAGCCCTTTTTATGCATTTTTGAGCTTTTTATTGCTTCAAACATCATTTGACCTCAAAACTTAAGTGGAGGCAGTAGAAGCATTTAAAGCCATTTTTTTGCTTCAGTTTTCCAAAATGGGGGGGGGGGGTACTTTTCTCCCCACTTCTGAGGGGGGGGGAACCCCACTCTTCGATCAAGGCTAGGCCCCCCCCCCCCCCCGGCCCAGATGATTAGCCATTAGGCAAGGACGAGCGGGGGGCGGGGGCGCCGCCCCCCTCCCCCGAAACGAGGACAGGGGGAGGAGGAAAATAGGATCGGGGAGCGGGGGGGGGGCGCCGCCCCCCCCCCCGAAAGGCCAGAAGAAAAGAGTTCAGAGCTAAAAATCAAAATTCTAGCGCCTCGCTAACGCTACGACACCAAACTAAAAAATAGACCCCAACGACCCCCAAAAACCAGAAGAATTGCCCTCGCTCGCTCAGCGCACTCTATAGATACATACATATATATCTCGAGTATGGCCTAGCTAAGTATTTCAAAGTAGTCTACAAAATTATAAGAAAAGACTACACAGAAAGCAAAACAAACAACATATGGATTATGTACCTCTCCCCTCCTAATCCGCCGTATAGCGCGCCGATTTTTTCATATAGTAGACCCTATCAAAAAGCAGAGAGCCTCTTATTCTGTACAAGTAGCCAAGTCTAAACTAACGCTCTAAACCTTAAAATCCACCCCAACTCTTAACTAACAAGAAAACATTACCCCAAAAGATAGAAAAGTATAGACCAAAAACAAATATACACTATCTACTACCCTAAATCCAAAAACAAGCCCCCCCCCCAATCGGCCAAGTCTCCCCGAAAACCCACCCCCCCATTTTAGACCCATTTTACCTTTTTTTCGCGTTTCTTTTGTTTTTTTTCCTTTGTCCCTTCTTTTTTCTCTTTTTTTTCTTTCCCCCTGCTTGCCCTCCCCCTGTTTTATTGCTCCCCATTATTTCAAAAAAAGTTGCCTGTGTTTCAAAAAAGTTGCCCTGTGTCCCCTCTGTTTTGGAATTGCCCCCCCCCAATAAAACCCGGGGGGCAGTGCACAGGTCTGAAATATAAGATGTTGGAAAGACGTGACAGATACAGGCATAGGTGGCCATGGGGTTAGGGCTTATACCCCCAGGGGGGTTAGGGGTTATAAAATTTAGGGGTACCCTGGACATCCCCCTAAAATTTGGGGGTCCTAGTACTAAAAACGCTAAAAATGGGGTATTTGAGGTATACCCCCAAAAAAAATTTTGGAACACCCACCCCCAAATTTTGGGGGTCGCGTATACCCCCCCCCAAATCCGGGAGGCTGCCCACCTATGGATACAGGTACTAAAAATTGATTTGAGATTTTCACAATACAATTCACAATACAAAACATGTTTCTAGGTCAATTCTGACCTGAAAATTTCGAATTTAAACATTACAAAGTGATTAAAACAAGATCTTTGGTAATATGAGGTAAAATATAGGCAAAAAATGACAATATTTTGCAGACCTGTGCACAGTCTGGAAATGCCCCCCCACCCCGTTTTATTGGAGGTTTCCCCCTGTTTTATTGCCTCCCCTCGCCGAAAAATGAAAAAGTACCCTAAAATTATGACACCATTTTTGACCTATGATGACGCCATCATCGCAATTTTTTGCAATTTTTTAGCCTATTTCAATGTATTTTAAGCCATTTCAGACCTATTTTTACCTTATTTTCGCTTTTTTTTATCCCTTTTTTCTCTTCTCCCTTCTTTTTTCTCCTTTTTTTCTCTTTCCCCTCTGCTTGCCTCCCCCCGTTTTATTGCCCCCCCCTCGTTTCAAAAAAGTTGCCTTCGTGCGCCCCCCCCCCCGTTTTGGAATTGCCCCCCCCCCCCCCCCCTGTTTACACCCCGGGGGGGGGGGCAGTGCACAGGTCTGATATTTTGGGTACACAATTTGTACTGTTGAGAAAAACTTTTAGTAAACCGCCAAATTAAATTAAATTTTTGATTTAACATTGCTAGAAGTCCAAAAAATCTAAAAATTTACAAAAAAAAATAAATTTGATAGTCACATAGACCACCAAAAAATGGACAACAAATCGCTTTTTTGCTTAGAAAAGTTATTTTAAAATTATTTTTAATCAAATTTATTTTTTCAAGCCTAAGTAATGCCTAAAAATGAAGCTAAATTCTATTATGAGG
This sequence comes from Microlaimidae sp. YZB2_3, assembly GCA_030248175.1. Taxonomy (NCBI): domain Eukaryota; kingdom Metazoa; phylum Nematoda; class Chromadorea; order Desmodorida; family Microlaimidae; species Microlaimidae sp. YZB2_3. The sequence goes on from JASAMX010028801.1 coordinate 24,859, forward strand.
CATTTTTATTAAATTATCCATTTTTTTAATTTTAATTTTCTACTGAATTTTGACTTTTTTAAACGGTTGCTAATGCTAATATTAATAATACTAAATTCGTTTTTTTTTTGTTTTTTAAATGATCAGATAACAGAATTAATTTTATACTAAGCATAGTCTATACATAGTTTAATTCATACTGTTTTCATCATATCATTGTATTTTTTTCTTTTTTTTTCTCTTTTTCTATTTTTTTCTTTTTTTTTATCAACATCAAATCTGCGACTTAATTGCCGCCAATATGAATTACAATTGTAACTAATTATCACTGAACATAGCTATCTGATATGACTTTAAAGGCTCAAAAAGAGCGCTTATTTAAGTCAGTTTTAAAACTTTTTTTGATTGCATCCAAAGAATCGACAGTTACTTGAGATGGGAGTAGATTGTTCCAAGGTGTAACCACCCTATTTGCAAAAGAAAAATTCCTTGCATTAATTCGGCAGTCTTCCATTGTCAATTGAAATGGATGACCACGGGTGGGCTGCAAGTTAAACTTAAAAAAATCATTGGCTTGCAAATTGTTTAAGCAATGTATAATTTTATAGCACTCATATAAATCAATTTTGTCTCTTCGATCTTTTAATCTTTCTAAACCTAGGTAATTCAGTCTATGTTCATAACCAACAGGTAACAACTTGCATTTATAAAACAAACGTCTAGTGAAATTTTGTTGCACTTTTTCCAAAATGTTTATATCCTTTTGTAAATAAGGGTTCCAAACTGCACTAGCATACTCCATAATTGGTCTAACATTGGACTTATATGCTCTGAGAAAATTATTTCTAAAGTTTGAATTGAATGTTCTAAAAATTAGTGATGTCACTCTCATAGCTTTTTTTGCTGTGATTTCACAGTGTTTAGAGAGTTTCATATCATGGCATATATAAACACCCAGGTCACGCACCAATTCTGTAGTTGTAAGTAGGTTATTACCAAGCTTATATTTACAAATTAACTCTTTGATATGATTTTGAATATGAAGAACTTCACATTTGTGATTAGATAACTGCAATTGCCAGTCTTGTGACCAGTTGTGTATTCTATCTAAATCTTGCTGAAGTCTCAAGGTTTGAATGTGGTAATCTTTAGATGAAGATTTTACAAACAACTTTATATCATCTGCAAAGAGTCTAATTTGTGAGAATTTAACACGATCAACAATATCATTAATGTATACCAAAAATAAAAATGGACCTAAAACAGAACCCTGAGGAACTGAACTTTTTACAGGAAATGATTTGGATACTGAGTTATTAATTACAACTTTAATTTCCCGCCCAACAAAAAATTCTTTTATCCATTTTAAAAATTTACCAGAAACACCATATTTTTCTAGCTTATATAACAATTTTTTATGTGACACGGTGTCAAAGGCCCTGGCAAAATCCAAATAAATGACATCAATTAGAAATTTATCTTTTAGTGCCTGCGTCCACTCATTAAAAGTTTCCAACAGCTGTGTTATTGTAGAACTTTTTGCCTTCAAACCACGTTAAAACCTTGACAAAATGATATGGGCGCAACAATGACATTATTGAAAATTTCTCTATCATTTGTGAACAAAAAATCCAGATAATTATTCCCACGAGTTGGTTGTGAAACAAGCTGATACATACCTAGCTCAATAAGAAACCCAAACCAATTATTTTCATTTTGCGTGTTTGAAGTTATTTTATTTGAAGACCAATCTACCCCTGGCAGATTGAAATCTCCAGTAAAAACAATGGTTCCTACAAAGTTTTCTGTCAAGTTCCTGATTAGCTTAAATATTAGATTGTCTTTTTCTTTGCTAGTACTAGGTTCTCTGTAAATACCAATGAATCTCAGTTTAGATGACTTTTGTAGAATAATGTCAACCGCTACTAGTTCTATTTTTCCATTGTACTTTTCCTCCATTTCAACTTCAACTACTCTAAAAATATTTTTAATTAATAGGACTACTCCACCTCCTCGTCACTGCTGTTGATCCTTTTGATAAACATTAAATTCTCTATTTTTTGTGATCATTTCATTAGTAATTGTTTCAGTGAGCCATGTTTCACAAATAAAGCATATGTCAACAATACTATAGTTAGAATCACCAGCTGAAATCAGAACATCAAGCTCGTCTAAGGAGTTAACAAGGCTTCTTGCATTCATACACAAAATTTTTATACTAGGTATAAACCTTAATTTACTACAGTGATAATTAAGTCGCATAATTTCCTATTTTGAAACATTTAGGGGAGCCTTGAGAGTGATGTTGAACAAAAAGGGATCACCATCAGAAGAATACCAAAGCGAAACCTTTTTGTTCTGCTCTCTAAACTCCCTAAGTTTTATGAAGTAAATTGGTGAGGACCAGAAAAAAAAGTAAAAATATTTTTAAAACCGCCAGACTCTCAGCAATCTAAAAAATATTTATTTATGTTAGTTGAATAAAACACTATTAATAAAATTTTTAACAGCATAAACATTAACATTAAATAACAAAAAAGCATTAACAGCATACCTTCACTTCAAAAAAAGGTCATTTTTTGATTATAGTATAAAACACCTTTTATTTTTTAAAAAGGGTAGTTTAATCACTTTTAATGCCCAAAATTGAAACCGCAAGGTCAGAATTGACCTAGAAACATGTTTTTTATTGGGTGAAATTTTGAAACTGATTTGATTTTTGGTACGGGTTTAGTACTTGTGTAACAATGTGACCATACATGGGCAAGTTGGTCCGGAGTGGGGGGGGGGGGGTTAAACCCCAAATTAAAACCAAAATACCCATATTGTTTTTTTTCTGGAGTGCATTTTACCCATATTTGTTTTTCATTTTGAAGGAAAATAGGTTAAAAACACTAATTTTAGGTCAAAAAGCCCTTTTTATTGCATTTTTGAGCTTTTTACTGCTTAAACATTCATTTTGCCTCAAAACTTATTTTTGGAGGCAGTTAGAAGTCATTTTAAGACATTTTTTTTCTTCATTTTTCAAAATTGGGGGGTTACTTTTTCTCCCCCCCCCCCCACTTCTAGGGGGGGGGGGTTATCCCACTTCTCAGAATTTGGGGGGGGTTATGCCCCCCCCCCCCCCCCCCCCCGCCCATGTATGAATGTGACGTCACGTAATGATGTATTTAAAAGACGAAGGTACAAGACCCATACGTGTACCAATTTATTAATAAAATACGCTTATAAATCACGTGTTTACTCTAAATTGGACACGTAGACATTATTTTTGAAGGTTATTTTTACGATTAAATTCTTCTGTAAAAATTCATGAGCCCATTTAAGCCCAAAAACCCTATTTTTGGTATGTACAGTTTATGCTGTCAACGCAAAATTTTCATTTAGCTTTAAACACCTTAAAAATATTTTTTTCGGATTGGTCAGTCTAGTGGCTTTGAATATAGTTGAAAATTTTCTCAAGTGTCTAGCATTTTTTGTAGTGACAAGCAGTTAAAAATGGGCTAAATTTCAATTTTGAAAAAAATGAAAATTTGTCAAAAACATATAATCAAATGAAAATATGTCAAAATACAGCTTAATTTTTGGGTTATTCTCAGGCTAGTTTTTTTATGCCAAATCGACACCACTGGCGCCTAGAATTTCCCGCTGGCGCCTAAAGTTTTGGGTCTAGGCGCCACGAACTAGCCTGGCGCCTAGATTTTTGGCCATAAACCAGGGACGTAGCCAGAGTTTCATTTTGGGGGGGGGCGGATTTTAGTACAAAAAAAATTTGGGGGGGGCGGAGCCCCTCCCCCCTCGAAATTTTTGGGGGGGGGGGGGCGGTGCCCCCCCCCCCTTAATTTTTGAAAACGTTAAAAAAGCAGAAACGTAGATAAAGCTGTATAATACACTGTTTTTGGCCTAATAACCTATTATCTAATGTTTTTAGCGGTAGAAACATGTTTTCTTAGTTGAAAATTACATAAGCACACATTGGCAGAGCCTGGGTTTCACAAAAAAAAAGGAATTTAGAGCGTTAGTTTCAGACCCCTTGGCTAAACCCACATTGTAAACCAAAGCACATGGCAGCATCTTGGCTCCATGTTTTCTAGGGGTACCTACCTATATGAAAAAAATCCGAGCCAATGCTATAGGCGGCAGGAAAATTTAGGAGAGGGGAGGACATAAATCAACCAATATGATTGTTTGTTTTGCTTTTTTTCTGTGTAGTACTTATTACTTATAAAAATTATTGTACTAGCTTTGAAATAACATTAGCATCAGGCAACATAAATAACAAGATATATATGTATGTATACTATAGAAAGTGATCGCTAAGGAACAAAGCAAAAATTTTTGATTTTTGGGGTCCATTGGGGTACTAAAATTATTTTAAATTTTGGCGCCGAGCGATTAGCGAGGTAAAGCTATATAAAATGCATTATTTAAAGTGATTTAGGTTCATGAAAGCTCTTATTTATAAAAAAGGAATTATTTATAATTCAAAAGTAAGGTGTAAGTTCATGGAATCCATAATTTATGATCAAATGTATTCATTTCTTTTAAAAAACAAAATACTTTCTGCGGACCAACATGGGTTTCTTAGAAAACGCTTTACATGTTCTCAACTAATTAGCGGCTCGCTGCTAAAAAATTTTGAATTTTTAGCCTCTGAAAACCCCCAAATTTTACTATCTGGCGACTATTTTGGGGGGACGGCCGCCCCCCCCCACCCAACCACTATCCTTATTTTGCCTCCGGTCCGCCCGTTGTGGGGGGGGGGGCGGCCGCCCTCCCCCCGCCCCCCCTGGCTACGTCCCTGCCATAAACGTATTCTTTAACCGTTTTTTTAGTCAACCAGACAAAAAAGAACACAAAATTTTTAAGGTTTCAAAAGACTAATTTTCAAAAATTTTCTTCCGCTTTGCTTTGCTCAGCGCGTATTGTTTTAGTTTATCTACAATTTAATCCTTTTTTATGATATATATATATAATATAATATATATGTAAAGATTTAGGTAAAAAATCTAACTGGTTACATTTTTTAATTAAAAAAACCCATTTAAAAGTAAAATTCTAAAAACACCTATTATTGGTTTTGATTGAAACCTGAAAATAACTTCTGAGAAAATTCTTTTTTACTTGCACGGATATTGCAAGATTTTTCAAAGTGTTAAAAAGAATTTAATTTATCTTTAACACTAAAATGTTGAGCTTCAAGCTGTCTGTAATGGAGCTCTGCTTTGTGGAGCTACGGAGCGATCCACGTCCACGGGCAATTCACGGCCCACCTATGGTTGTACTAATTGTGTGAATAATAAAAAAGCTATGCTAGAGATTGTTTAGTAAAAAATTTTTTGTAAACTAAAATTTTTCAAAACTTGTTAAAGGCAATAAAAAAAACTGTAAAAATCCAAATAAAATAATCAAAACATTGAAGCTTAAATAATCTTGAAATCAAATATTTTAGGTAAGGAACACCAAAGCTCCCTCCGCTATAAGTGGCCGGGGCTCCAGAGCATGATGTGGGAGGGTAGGAACATCACTAGTCTTTATGTTTTCTTGTTAAATTATATAATTCTTGAACAAAATTTTACGCATTTCAAGTTTAGTATTGAGATGAGCAAAAAGAGTCGTTTTCAAAATTAATTGTACTACTATACAACACAAAACGTTTGACTACAAAAGCCATCTAAAAATATGCATATAATGAAAAAACTAATAATATGTGGCCTTTGTAAAAATAGAAAAAAATTATGTTATTGGCGCCTAGATTTCTGGGCTGGCGCCTAAAATTTGGAGGCTAGGCGCCAGCTGGCGCCTAGGCGCTAGCGAAAAGAAACCCAGTTCTTAGGCTTAGGATAACTAATATTAGCAAAAATAAGCTTAAATTAACTTTTCAAGCTAAATAAAGAATTGCTGTCCATGTTTTGGAGGTCCATGTGACCAACGAATTTTTAAATTTTGGGATATTTTTAGATTCTTCAGACTTTTAGCAATGTAAAAATATAATTTTTAATTTATTTTGTTGTTTAACAAAAATTTTTTCTTAAAATAAATTGTACGGTACGGCACAAGTGGGTGCATAAAGTTAGCCTCTCGAGAGAGCCTCTCGAGAGCGTTTTTGGGCATTTATTAATGGCATTTAATTAATTAAGCAAGTTTTTACAGTAAAAACACTCTAGAACTACACAAAAAATGCAATTCATATAAAAGAAATTAATTTAAAGCATTCTAAATCAGTTTTTGAATCGGGTTATTTACTTTTTCGAGAGGCGCTCGGTATCAGGCAAAGTCCCAACTGAGGAAAGTCCCAACGTGGAAAGTCCCAACGTGGAAAGTCCCAACCAATCGATGAATCTCCCAACAGTTCAAATATTAGAAATACGTTTGCAAAACCGGTGTTAAACACGATAATTTTAAACAACCGAAAATAAATAAATGCATTAAATGAATGATAAATGCATTAAATGAATGATAAATGGAATTATGCAATTTTGTAAACGTACTTTCAAAAATGCAAGTTCACCCCAATGAGATTTTTTTTTTGATTTTTGGGTTTTGCTTAGGCTTAGGAAAAAAATAAAGTTTTTACTCTTCAGTTTAAAAAGCATCATTAAATACAAATTTACCATAATACAATTTTGCTTGATTTTTAGGTTTTGCTTAGGCTTAGGTGCTCAGTTTTTTATATAAAGAATTTAATAAAAGTTTACCATGATAAAAATTTTGCTTGATTTTTGGCTTTTGTTTAGGCTTAGATAAAAAAGGTTTTCAATAGATTGTTTTAATTGAAAAATAGAAAAAACTTGTCTTTTGAAAAGTGCGTTTACAAAATCACATCCAAAAGACGAGTTTTCCGTATTTAATGCTATATTTTTATTAATTATAGTGTTAATTGACTAAAAAATAAAATGGTGGTTGTTGCAAACGTATTTTTTGATTCTGTTGGGACTTTCCACAAACTGTTGGGAGATTCCACAGTTGGGAGATTCACCCTTTTTGTTGGGAGATTGCTCGGAACCAGGCGCTCGAGCGGCTGAGAGGCGCTCGAGAGGGGCTCGAGACTCGAGAGGCTGGCGGTTTTGTTAATTATTAGACAATTTAAACGATTTAAATGGGTTTTCTTGCATCTAAGGAAAGAAATCAACGTCTACTTTTAGATTAAACATTACTTTAGTGAATTCGGGGCCGATTTAACGATTTTACGACTCAACAAGGTTTCCAGATTTTTAAAAAAAAACCTCAAAACAGCCAAAAAAAAAACCCAAAAAACCCTAAAATTTAGAAAAAAACCCCAAAAAAACCCCATACCAAAAACATAAAAAATTGGCCTAAAACCTTGCAAAAAATCAACTTTTCCAGATATTTTTTCCAAAAAAACCCTAAAAAAAAGAGAGACCCATTGCTCTTTAAAAACAGCAATGGGTCTCAATGGTACCTTTCGAAGTTTAGATAGGGCAATAGTTTTGACAAATTCTAAACAGAGACAAACAAACAATCTAAATAATTTAGATATTTAAAAAATTTCGTTCAAACTAAAAAAACCCCAACTCCAGAAAAAAAACCCCAAAAAACCCTATGGGTTTTTTTTAAAAAAAAAACTCAATCGCTTGAAAAAAAACCCTAAAGTTAGGGAGATAAACCCCAACCTGGAAACACTGCGACTCAACAAAAAAAATCCGGACAACAATGCGGACGTTCCCACAAGGACCACTTGCAGACTGGACGGACGGAAAACTAATTTAATTTTTTTCACACAATGTATCGATGCAGTTTTATTCAGCTTTCTTCGTGGAATATAATATAAAGATGCGGACTCATAGATTAAATTAAAATATATAATAAATGCCTAAATCTAACCGAACCGTACTTCTTAAAGGTGTGTGTGTAAACCAAACCGTACGACTTTTTCTGTGTAAACTTTTTGTTTCGCTTTAAAGTAATGCTTTTGCAACAATTACAGCGTGTATTTTACAGAAATCATAAATTTCGATACAAGTTTACTCTATTTACTGTCAGAAATTGTCTGGTTTTACAAAAAAAACAGTATAATTAATTGAAAAGTTGATATTAAGGTGCATCAATATACTAATATAATTTTTTTTGTGTTTTTAAATTAAAAACCAACATACACAAACTCTAATTCTGCCAGTTTTCTCTCTGAAAAAAAAATTGATTTGTTAGGCGAATTTTTATAATAAATTAGCACCTGTGCACGGTTGAAATCTCTGTTTTATTGAAGGCATTGCCCCCCCCCGTTCACCCCCCCCCCCCGCCAAAAAATGAAAAAAGTACCCTGAAAAATATGACGCCATTTTTGACCTATGATGACGCCATCATCGCGAATTTTTTGCAGTTTTTAGCCTATTTCAATGTGATTTTAAGCCATTTTAGACCCAATTTTTACCTTATTTCCGCTTTTTTGTCCCTTTTCCATCTTTTGTACCGGAATTTAAACTTATCAAAATTTCATTTAAACTTATTAAAATTGAATTTAATAAAAAAACAGATCTTTTTAGTTATTTTAAAAAAATCAATTAATTGATTATTGATTGGTATTAATAAAAATAAGAAAGAAAATAGATCTGCTAGTGATTGATGTAAATAGTTAAATTTTTGATGTAGATATTTTTCTATAGACACAAAAAATTAAAACCAAAGTCTGTAATGTAAAAAGCTTCTTGGAGTCTATCGTTTAATTTCTTTTAATATAATAGTATGGTTGATTTTTTAATTAAAAATCCTCCACGAAATATTGTTTTTCATTATTGTTGTGGATTTTATATGTAAATAATCTTCCGGAAAATAATTTTTCCAAAAAAAAACACCACAAGTAAGTATTATGCAGCTATATTCTAGCATTTACCACTAAAAAAACTAAATATAAATTATACGTCCCGGTACAAGAAATGAAAAAAGAAGTTCATTGGGATTGAACTCCTGACCTTGATTATCGAGTAAAATCCTACTTTCGTAATTTTAATTTTTATGTTCGTGTTTTTACTAAATTAAACATTAATAACTACATTATTACAAATCCAATCAAATTTATATTTTTTTTTTGGTGTTTACAAGTTATTTTACACTGCAAAAATTAAAAGAAGTTTTCATTTATATATTATTTTAAATTCAACTTTAGGCCTAATGTGTATTGGAATCTTACTGTGTAAAACGCCCTATGTCGAAATAGTCTATTAAAAGAAGCTTTTAAAGGAATGGTTCAAATTGTAGTTCTTGGTGTCAATTAAAAGAAAATTAAACGAAAATTAAAAAATGATTCGTTATTTTTAAACAAAAATAGTTAGATATAAAAATAGTTAAATAGTAAATAGTTAGATATATATATAGGCTTTTACCATTTTTTTAATTATTTTAATTATAAACGATTAAAAAAGGACTTCATGATTTTTTTACTATATACTTATGTAAAAAAAGTCTTTTTTGCAATTTAAAAAAATCCTGAGATCATTTTGAACCCAAAGCACCTTTTAATTTTTTCCCTGCATTACCCTAATTCAGACCTGTGCACTGCCCCCCCCCCCGGGGTTAAAACGGGGGACTGGCAATTCCAAAACGCGGGGCACGGGGCAACTTTTTTGAAACGGGGGGGGGCAATAAAACCCGGGGGGGGGGGCAAGCAGGGGGGAAGAAAAAAAGAGAAAAAAAGGAGAAAAAAGAAGGGAAAAGGGACAAAAAAAGCGGAAATAAGGTAAAAATAGGTCTAGAAAATGGCTTAAATATACAATAAAATAGGCTAAAAACTGCAAAAAATTCACGAAGATGGCGTCATCATAGGTCAATAAAGGCGTCATAATTTTAAAGTACTTTTTTATTTTTTAACGGGGGGGGGCAATAAAACGAGGGGGGCAAATCTTCCAATAAAGCGGGGGGGGGGCATTTCCAGACCGTGCACAGGTCTGCTAATTTATTATAAAAATTCGCCTAAAAATAACGAATCAATTTTTTTTAAAAGGCCTTATTGTGGTTTTCAGAGGTAGAATCCATGGACATCTGTTGCGAACTGGACAAACTTTTCGCTACGCCTCCAGAACCACTGGATAGCACAGATTCTTAACTTTTTATAGCACCCCACTTTTATGGGCCAAAAATTAATATTTATAATGATATGTGACTTGTAGTTCAAAGTGGTCAAAACTGTGAAGTTCTACCTTAAAAATAACTTCTAATTGCCTCCAAAACTTCAGTTTTGAGGTTAAAATGAATGTTTGAAACAATAAAAAACTCTAAACTAAAATAAAATCTGCTTTTTGACCTAAAATAAGCGTTTTTTCTATTTTTTTCAAAGGCGAAAAACAATATGGGTAAATTGCACTTCTGAAAAAAAAACGATATGGGTATTTTGCGTTTCACGGTGTTTTTTGCGAGTTTTG
>JASAMX010028804.1:0-11402 GCA_030248175.1 Microlaimidae sp. YZB2_3
CAAACTAATATGTTAAAGCACTTTAACAAAATGAAGCATAAAATCGTATAGTAATTTTTATTAAGTATGGATTTAAAAACTAAAGAAATTTTAAAAAACTATAATTTTTTTACTTTTTTGTATCCTCTCTCGTACAGTTAAAAACGCTTATTCAGAACTTGACTATATATTAAAAAAAACGATTTTTTTGTGTGGATGAAATTTTTATTTTGATGTTTTTGCTTTTGCATCTAAACTGTCTCACACTTACTGCTTTACAAATTGATGAAGTTTTAGTTCAACATTTTCCACTTGGTTGCCGAAATCTTTGTAGGTAATAATCAGTTGCGATTCCTGTTTAGGCGATGTTGTTCCCAGCCGGTACTACGTCATCGTCTGATATCTATTAAAAATAGAACTTGTACCAAAAAATTTTAAAACAAGGGCCTTACTGAAAACTAGAGTGTGTTAAAACATAATTAAGACTGGGCATAATTTTCAATTTAGCATATCTCGCTAACAGTACGATAGATTTAGATAATAAGTACCTATTATTAATGTATACTTAATAACATTAAACTCTCTAAACTAATAAACCTTTTGCATAAATCAACGGTAGATTTAGCGATATATACTAATCTAAAATTATTTCCAGTCTTAACTCAATCATTTTTAACACAGTTCGGTATTCTATGGCAAATTCTTTTCAAAAAAAAAAAAAAAAAACATTTTAAATTCCTAGTAGGTAGCACGAACTTTGACCTTACTTTGCTAAACGATGTAACAAACAACAGTTGTGTTTGAAAAACTAAAATGCGAGTTAAAGTAAAGTCAGTGAATGATGGTTCAATCAATGTATAGCCCCTCAGTGGCTCAGTCAATAAGGTACTAAGGCTGAATTTTATCTGTCATAGCTTATTTTCCAGTCAATGGACCGAAAGTTGTGAACTGTTTTGGGTTTTTGTCAAAAACTTGTTTTTGCTTTGTATTTTTAGGCTCACACCAGCAGCCAATTTAGGCCTTTTCCACAACCCCATATTTTAGTGGATGTGATGTGAACAAAATTAAGGTTTTTGTACATTATAAACACACCTGTTCTCTTCACCCATTATAACATACATCACTTAGGTTTGTACAAAAATAAAGTTGCCTACCAAATTTTACAGGCAGGCATATTTTACTAACAGAAGGGTTGATTCAGACGATATTTAATTAACGTTATAACTCAGCATAGGCTGAGTATCTTTCTTATTTCGAAACTTTAGGCTAACACTGTTTTAAAAATAGTTTTATTATTTATTCATAAATAAGCATGGACCGGCAAGCTACCCTGGGTAAATGGCTCTTTGAAAGCTATTGAGCGGGTCTACAGAGAAGTCCAGGTCCTCCCCCTCTAGCTTTTTAGGGAAGGGTCGACCCAGGGTAAACCAGTTTGAAATCTAAGAGAGAGGGGAGTAAAGAGAGGTCCATTTTCCAAACAAAATTGATTTAAACCATTGATTTAAGCTTTTTAGCACTAAAATAGAATTTTATACACCAAAATAGGTTACTTTATGTATAAAAGGGGTTTTTTCTAAGAGGGTGTCCGAAATTTTGAGGCTAGGTAGGGTGGAGCTCACCCTACTTCTCTCCTCTATGCTCATGTATTTATTTTTTTCTAATTTTGATTTTAAAATAACAATTATTTTTGAAATCAATCACAAAATCACACTTTTGGTTAACATGACTCAAATGAAATGACTCAAATTAAACTTTTGGCTAACAGCAAAAAAACTGAAAATAGTTACAAAATACAAAATTGTCTTGTCAGCTTTACTATTTGCAGATTTTTACCTCCCATGATTTGTAAGGTTCCGGGACACGTTCTAGTTGGAAATCAGTCAAAGTGATAATAAGCGTAATGTATCCTCGCTTTTAAACTTCCTATAAAAAATACGAAAATTTTAAGAATTACTAATTAAAATTAAAAGCACACAAATTACGATTATAAAAAACGGAAATTGACATTTTGCGCCCATCACTGTTAAAAAATACAGAAGTATTCAGTATTATTGTTCACGTATTTTTGGTAAATTTGTGCAGTTTTAATCTAGTTTTGCAAAGTTTATGACTTTTTTTTTAATTTTCAGCATTTAAAAAAAATTTTTATATAATTTTTCTTTATAATTCAGTCTTTTTTATATAATTTTTCGTGTTTTTGTCCTATTTTAGGCTACCATCTCTGTTTAAAAAAATTTGTCACTCCCTTTTTTTCCTTTTTTGGTAAACCAAACTCCTCCCCCCCCAGAAAAAAGGTCACTGCACAAAATTTTTACAACACGCCAATTAACGTTGTTAACAATAGTTAAACTTATTCAAACATGATACTAAATTTAATTTATAATACGATTTATTAATAATTAATTTATAAAACGGGGAAGAGCAAATCCTCCAATAAAGTGGGGGGGGGGGGGGTGGGCTTTATACAACCGTGCACAGGTTTGCCTTTTGTAAGATTTAGTGAGCTTTTCAAAGTCTAAGACCGCACTCCGCAAACATTACTTAGACGTGTATATGATTGTTGTGATGTTCCTTTTTAGAGTTTTAGATTTTTAGTAGATGCCCCCTGGAGTTCCGAGCTCCAGAGCGGAGCTCCACTTTTAGGAACTCTAAAGCAAGCTCCGAAGCTCCGCTCAATTTTTATACTAATTTCGTGATTATTTTGTCAAAATTTTTTTATAAACTAAATTTTTTCCCAAACTTATTTAAACCATAAAAAAGTTCCAAAAATGTAGCTAGATTAATTTAAAATGTATTTTAAGCTTAAATAAACTTCAAATCGCTCATTTAAAGGACAGAAGTCTCTCCGCTCTGGAGCTCCCTCCGCTTTACATGACCGGAGCTCTGGAGCATGATAATGGAGGGTAGGAAGGAACATCACTAGTCCACATTGGGATGATAAACTAATTATTTTGTAATGGTAATCATAATCATAGATGAACAAGGGGGGTGTAGGGTGTGGTCCACGGGTCCACCCCCCCTAGCCTCAAAATTTTGAGAGGCCCCCTAGAAAAAAAATCCAGCCCCCCCCTCCCCCCAAATTTTCGAATTTTTTACCCCTTACCCCCTCTAGATTTTGAATTCTGACCCCCCCTCCCCTCTCGAGAAAATTATGAGTACTTTTTTATACTCAAATTTTCTTCCAAAAACGTGAATTTTTAACACAAATTCATGTTTTGATACCCTTTTTATACCATAATATCGCTTTTAATTCAATAAAATGTAGTATTATCTTATAAAAAGCTATTATTAAACCTTTTATGGTTTAAAAGTATTTTGCTTCGGACATGGGACCCCACCTGACCCCCCTCTAGGTTTCAAAATCTTCCACCCCGGGTCGACCCCTCCCCCCTAGAAAGCTAGGGGAATTCGACCCATACATGGGCATGGAGGGGTTGGAGGGGTTAACCCATCCAAATTCTGAGAAGGGTAACCCCTCCCCCAATTTTGGAAAAATGAAGAAAAAAAAATGACTTTTAATTGCCCCCAAACTTAAGTTTTGAGGTCAAAATGAATGTTTTCAGCAATAAAAAGCTCAAAAATGTTATAAAAAGGGCTTTTTGACCTAAAATTAACGTTTTTTACCTATTTTTCCTTCAAAATCGAAAAACGATATGGGTAAAATGCACTCCAGAAAAAAAACGATATGGGTATTGATGTTTTGCGTTTCTCCGATTTTAACACCTTCGACCCCTCTAGATTTTGAAATGTCATTTACCCGGGGTAAACACCCCCTAGCTTTGGTGACCGTGTTTATCTATGATATTAATAATGCTTTGAATTCATTAAATTTTAGAAATGGGATGTAAAAATACCGGAACGTTTATCAGAAATAGTACTAGCTGCGCTTAATCAATTTAAAGGTTGAGTTTCAACTTGTAATTAATTAGTTATTAACATTTAATCCAAAACTTGTTATAACCTACATAATATATGGAAGGAACTGATAGTAATTATAATATCCATTTCGCTATAACTAGAAAATTTGAATTATGGTCAACAAGTAAATAAGTTGAAATTATTAGAATTACAAAAAATAAATTAAAAATAATGTTATATTGAAATTCAACCACTACGAAAGACTACCAGTTGGACATTTGTCGGAATTACGACCTTCTCAATGCCGATGTTTTGGCTCAAGGAGAATATGCGACCTTCTGCAAGGAAAACGTGGATATCAGAATTTACACAGTATGAATTCACAGCTTCTCCGTTTTATAAATTAATTATTAGTAATCGTATTATAAATTAAATTTAGTATCATTTTTGAATAAGTTTAACTATTGTTAACAAAATTATAATTGGCGTGTTGTAAAAATTTTGTGCAGTGACCTTTTTTCTGGGGGGGGAGGAGTTTGGTTTACCAAAAAAGGAAAAAAAAGGGAGTGACAAATTTTTTTAAACAGAGATGGTAGCCTAAAATAGGACAAAAACACGAAAAATTATATAAAAAAGACTGAATTATAAAGAAAAATTATATAAAAATTTTTTTTAAATGCTGAAATTTAAAAAAAAAGTCAAAAACTTTGCAAAACTAGATTAAAACTGCACAAATTTACCAAAAATACGTGAACAATAATACTGAATACTTCTGTATTTTTTAACAGTGATGGGCGCAAAATGTCAATTTCCGTTTTTTATAATCGTAATTTGTGTGCTTTTAATTTTAATTAGTAATTCTTAAAATTTTCGTATTTTTTATAGGAAGGACCAAAGCGAGGATACATTACGCTTATTATCACTTTGACTGATTTCCAACTAGAACGTGTCCCGGAACCTTACAAATCATGGGAGGTAAAAATCTGCAAGTAGTAAAGCTGACAAGACAATTTTGTATTTTGTAACTATTTTCAATTTTTTTGCTGTTAGCCAAAAGTTTAATTTGAGTCATTTCATTTGAGTCATGTTAACCAAAAGTGTGATTTTGTGATTGATTTCAAAAATAATTGTTATTTTAAAATCAAAATTAGAAAAAAATAAATACATGAGCATAGAGGAGAGAAGTAGGGTGAGCTCCACCCTACCTAGCCTCAAAATTTCGGACACCCTCTTAGAAAAAACCCCTTTTATACATAAAGTAACCTATTTTGGTGTATAAAATTCTATTAGTGCTAAAAAACTTAAATCAATGATTTAAATAATTTTGTTTGGAAACTGGACCTCTCTACTCCCCTCTAGATTTCAAACTGGTCTACCCCGGGTCGACCCTTCCCTAAAAAGCTAGAGGGGGGGGGGTACGGACCCCCCAAGACCCGGTCATCGCTTTCAAAGAGCCATTTACCCAGGGTAGCTTGCCGGTCCATGCTTATTTATGAATAAATAATAAAACTGATTTTAAAACAGTGTTAGCCTAAAGTTTCGAAATAGGAAAGATACTCAGCTGATGCTGAGTTATAACGTTAATTAAATATCGTCTGAATCAACCCTTCTGTTAGTAAAATATGCCTGCCTGTAAAATTTGGTAGGCAACTTTATTTTTGTACAAACCTAAGTGATGTATGTTATAATGGGTGAAGAGAACAGGTGTGTTTATAATGTACAAAAACCTTAATTTTGTTCACATCACATCCACTAAAATATGGGGTTGTGGAAAAGGCCTAAATTGGCTGCTGGTGTGAGCCTAAAAATACAAAGCAAAAACAAGTTTTTGACAAAAACCCAAAACAGTTCACAACTTTCGGTCCATTGACTGGAAAATAAGCTATGACAGATAAAATTCAGCCTTAGTACCTTATTGACTGAGCCACTGAGGGGCTATACATTGATTGAACCATCATTCACTGACTTTACTTTAACTCGCATTTTAGTTTTTCAAACACAACTGTTGTTTGTTACATCGTTTAGCAAAGTAAGGTCAAAGTTCGTGCTACCTACTAGGAATTTAAAATGTTTTTTTTTTTTGAAAAGAATTTGCCATAGAATACCGAACTGTGTTAAAAATGATTGAGTTAAGACTGGAAATAATTTTAGATTAGTATATATCGCTAAATCTACCGTTGATTTATGCAAAAGGTTTATTAGTTTAGAGAGTTTAATGTTATTAAGTATACATTAATAATAGGTACTTATTATCTAAATCTATCGTACTGTTAGCGAGATATGCTAAATTGAAAATTATGCCCAGTCTTAATTATGTTTTAACACACTCTAGTTTTCAGTAAGGCCCTTGTTTTAAAATTTTTTGGTACAAGTTCTATTTTTAATAGATATCAGACGATGATGTAGTACCGGCTGGGACAACATCGCGTAAACAGGAATCGCAACTGATTATTACCTACAAAGATTTCGGCAACCAAGTGGAAAATGTTGAACTAAAACTTCATCAATTTGTAAAGCAGTAAGTGTGAGACAGTTTAGATGCAAAAGCAAAAACATCAAAATAAAAATTTCATCCACACAAAAAAATCGTTTTTTTTATATATAGTCAAGTTCTGAATAAGCGTTTTTTACTGTACGAGAGAGGATACAAAAAAGTAAAAAAATTATAGTTTTTTTAAGTTTCTTTAGTTTTTAAATCCATACTTAATAAAAATTACTATACGATTTTATGCTTCATTTTGTTAAAGTGCTTTAACATATTAGTTTGTGCTGAATAAATTTCGGTTTTTTAATTAAACAACCAAATAGTTAAAAAGCATCGCTAAAATAGTATTTTCGCGAACATTGACGTAAAATTAGCAAAAAAAATTTGTGTTCTGAAACGAATTTCAAAGCTACATAGGCTTTATTAATGTTATGGTTGTAAAACTATTCAAAAGTTAAGGTAAAGATTAATTTTATTAAACCCATTTCAAATTTTTAAATAGAAGAATTTTATGTAATTGAAGGGTTGCCCACGACTCGCTCCCGCCGACTCGCTCCCGGCCCAACTCGCTCCCAGCCCAACTCGCTCCCAGCCCAACTCGCTCCCAGCCCAACTCGCTCCCAGCACAACTCGCTCCCGGCCCGACTCGCTCCCAGCCCAACTCGCTCCCAGCCCGACTCGCTCCCAGCCCAACTCGCTCCCAGCCCAACTCGCTCCCAGCCCGACTCGCTCCCAGCCCGACTCGCTCCCGTTTAAAACTTTAAACGCATTTTTATAACAGAATATTAGTTTAGTAAAAAATGTACATATGACACAAAATTGTATAACAAAAGGAAGATGGATTTTCCTAAGCCTAAGCATCAGCCTAAGTCTAAGCCTAAGCCTCTTTACTGTGCGATAAAGCATAATGTCTAATAATACACTGCATCACGCATTGCATCAAATCCATCTTCCTTTTGTTATATAATTTTGTGTCATATGTACATTTTTTACTAAACTAATATTCTGTTATAAAAATGCGTTTAGAGTTTTAAACGGGAGCGAGTCGGGCTGGGAGCGAGTCGGGCTGGGAGCGAGTTGGGCTGGGAGCGAATTTGGCTGGGAGCGAGTCGGGCTGGGAGCGAGTCGGGCTGGGAGCGAGTTGGGCTGGGAGCGAGTTTCGCTCGGAGCGAGGTGGGCTGGGAGAGTTGGGCTGGGAGCGAGTGGGCTGGGAGCGAGTTGGGTGGGAGCGAGTTGGGTGGGGGAGTGGGCTGGGAGGAGTTGGGTGGGAGGAGTTGGGCGGGAGGAGTGGGGGAGGAGGGGCTGGGGGGGGGGGGGGGGGAGTGGGCTGGGAGCGAGTTGGGCTGGGAGCGAGTCGGGCTGGGAGCGAGTTGGGGGGCTGGGAGCGAGTTGGGCTGGGAGCGAGTTGGGCTGGGGGGTGGGTGGGGCGGTGGTGGGAGATGAGCGAGTCGGGCTGGGAGCGAGTCGGGCTGGGAGCGAGTTGGGCTGGGAGCGAGTTGGGTTGGGAGCGAGTTGGGTTGGGAGCGAGTTGGGCTGGGAGCGAGTTGGGCTGGGAGCGAGTTGGGCTGGGAGCGAGTTGGGCCGGGAGCTAGTCGGCGGGAGCTAGTCGGGCCATACTGGTAATTGAAACATTAAAAAAGAGAAAACAAAACCCTCGAATAGCGCCATACTTAACAACTGCCAACATTTAAACTCTTAAAAACGTACTTTTCGCTCGTTGTTTCTCGATTTTTTTCCCTCGTGTAATTTGCGATGGATGTCCTCTTCTTACACTAAAAAACCCTTATTTAGAGCTAGTTTATGGGCAGCATGTGAGCTGTAAAGTTTATTATTACAATGTTTTGTTGAAAATTTAACTTTTAAGTTTTGATTAAAAATGGTACGAGAGAGGAGAGGTAGCAAATATAATGAGAAAAAATGTGGGTTTAATGTAACAAAAAATTATCATTTTGTGAGCTTGAAAGTTTTACTGCCTAGCCAGGAGGGCATTTTAAAAGCTCAAGGACGTTAATTTTTAATGCGCTATTGGAACACAACGTTTTATGAGAATATCAGGGATAAACACAAACGAAAGTGATGATGTTGGGAATTAAATTACCTATTTTTGAATTAGTGTGTTTTAAACAGGTTGCCTATCGCATCTAGCTTTTTGTAATGACCGACGAAATGTCGAAAAACAGCAAATAAGACGCATTTTTACATTTTTGTAATAAATAGCGGTGACCCTCTTTTTTTCTTTCTAAGACATCTTTTGACTTTGACGCCTAAATGCTCTAAAGGTTTAAATGCCAGGAACTGCGTAAATTGAAAAGTTATTTGCTATTATTCATTTTTCTTCTTTATATATTCTTTGTTTTAGATTGTTTCATAGATTAAAAAAGACTTTGCCACTGCCTAAACTTATGCCAAATGAATTAATACCTGAATTTATTACCTATGTGACACAAAACATTACAAAAGAGGTAGTTTTTTGTATAAGTTTTTAAAAATATTAATATTTTTAAGTTTTATTTTAACGACTATAAATAAAGGTAAAACCTCCATTGCATTTTTAACAATATGTTTATCTATAGCTGCTCTATTACAATTATGTGACATTGTCTTAATTTAAAAGTTAGAATTGCGAAACTGTTTTCATCTAGCTTGGATGTGAAATTCGTAATATACTAAACTGATTTTAAAAAAGTTTTAGTTAGCCTATTAAACTAACAACCAGCCCAAAAACTATGTTTTCTGCTTTTATTTAGATTGATAAAATTACCCGACGGTTTGAACTGAGAAAAGAATTGATTACGATTTTGGCGAATGAAAACAAAGAGTAAGTTTTCTGATTAAAGTTTTACTGTCGCAGAGATTTGTCAGTTACTGCAGTACCGGCCAAATCTAGTTTTAAGCGGCCGTAGTTGAAACTGGTTGGCTTTAGCTCAGCGGCCAGCGATCGCTATCGAATTAACACCCCTCCCTCCAACTCAAGTTTGAAAAAACGAAGAAACAAACTTCCTTCAATATAACTTCTAACTACTTCCAAACTTAAGTTTTGAGGCTAAAATAATAGTTTTAAGCAATAATGCAATCTAGGTTTTTTTTAATGCCAAATCGACGCCACTGGCGCCTAAAATTTCCCACTGGCCCCTAAAATTTTGGGTCTAGGCGCCAGGTTGGCGCCTAGATTTTTGACTATAAACACACTTTTAACAGTTTATTTAGTCAACTAGACAAAAAGGAGCACAACATTTTTAAGGCTTCAAAAGACTAATTTTCAAAAATTTTCTCGCGCTTCGCTTCGCTCAGCGCGTTATTTCTTTAAATTTATCTGCAGTTTGTTCATGTTGTGATGATATATAATAATATAATAATATTTAGGTAATAGTTCTAACTAGTTACATTTTTTACTTAAAAAATCTCATTAAAAATAAAAATCTAAAAACACCCAATTATTAAAATTTAGTTTTGATTAAAACGTGATAATAATACCTTCTGATAAAATTCTTATTAATTGCTTTCATAGGTATTGCAAGAATTTTCAAAGTTTTAAAAAAATTTAATTTATGTTTAAAACTAAAGCTTTGAGCTTCGAGCTATCTGCAATAGAGCTCCACTATGCAGAGCCCTAAAGATTTCAACGGAGCTCAGTCCTACTTTTGTTCTAATTTTGCGAAAAGGTAATAAAGAAGCTATACCAGAGATTATATTTAGTCAAAAATTATTTGTAAACTAAAATTTTTCAAAACTTATTAAAAGCAATAAAAACCTAATGCGAATAAAATAATTAAAATATTTAAGCTTAAAAAAGCTTAAAATCAATTTTTAAGGGACGGAACTCCAAAACTCTCCTCGCTTTAAATGGTCGGAGCTCTGGAGCATGATGTGGGTGCGTAGGAGCATCATTAGTCTTAATGTTTTTTGTTAAATTATATAAGTCTTCAACAAAATTTTATGCATTTAAAAGTAAGTATTGAGAGACGGGCAAAAAAAGTCGTTTTTTTTTTAATTTTTGCTATACAACAAAACTTTTGACTACAAAAGCTATCCAAAAATATGCATATAATAAAAAAACCAATAATATTAGTCCTTTTTGCGGACATAGAAAAAAATTTCTGTTATTGGCGCCTAGAATTCTGGGCTGGCACCTAAAATTTGGAGGCTAGACGGCAGGTGGCGCCTAGGCGCCGGCGAAAAAAAACCCAGAATGCAATAAAAACGTTTTTAACTAAAATTATCGTTTTCCTTAAAAATATAATGTTAAAATGCACCCCAATGAAGCAGACGTAAGAATTTCTTCATATGATCTTAAACCCCTTAAATCATAGGATCTTAAATCAGAATTTACCCCCGTTAAATCAGGGTTTACCCTTCTCCCTTCCAGAGCTAGGGACAACTTGTCCATGTATGTTGCTTATTGAATTTAATTTCTGAAAAATACTACAATTTTTTTATTGGATTGTTACTTTTAGTGTATTATCTTAAACAAGGTTAACTCGGGAGCAACTAAAAAATATTCACCTAACTGGAAGGCAAAAAATACAGTAAATTTATGCATCATTAAAAATCCATAAGATTTTTGGGTTTTAAATGTTAAATTTGCGGTTCGAAACTTGTGTTTTATTAAGTTGAAACTTTATTGTTGTAATAAACGTTTTAAAGACGTTGCCAAGAAGCTATGCATAACATTTTACACAATATCATATTCGTTGTAAATATTTTAATATTAATACACAAAACGAAATTTGTTTAAAAAAGTTTAAAAATCCAAAAAATGCGTAGCCCATAAAAATTATTTTAGTCAAATTTTGGATTATGATAATGTGCTATGGAAAGAAATAAATATTTTGAAGGAACAGGATGACTTTAAGTTCATTCTAAAAGGTAAGAAGGTGCTTGTTTATAGTAAGTTAGCAACTTGTGTTTGAAACCACTGTTGTGAGCATACAGGAGCATAGGGGGGAGGTAGGGTGGGGTACTCCTCCCCTCGCCTCGAAATTTCGGACCCACCCCTAGAAAAAAATCTAGGGCCCCATCCCCCCCAAAATTTTTAAGTTTTGACAACCTACCTCCTTCTGGAATTCTAAATCGACCCCTT
>JASAMX010028807.1:0-18785 GCA_030248175.1 Microlaimidae sp. YZB2_3
AATAAATAGAAGAATATGAACAGAAATTACTGAAAAATTTTCCCAACGTTCTCCAATGATAGTACGCTGTGGTGCTGTGTGTGCCGTGGGTTTAAACCGCCGCGTGGCGCTCCCGCGTCACTGACACATTATTATTTTTTTAATAAAACTTTGAATTAATTTTTTCATCAGTAATGTAAGAATTAAAAAATTACTCTGTTGTTTTTGCCGTTTTTCGTGCGGTTGAAGCAGATGGCGCTGGGAACTGGTTCGGTTTCTGCCACCAATTAAAATCGGTCTGCTTTTTTTGTGAGGTTTCTATGAGGGACTGTTCGTTGTCTGCTCTGTACAATCCTTATTGTTGTTATTGTGCGGTTGGGAGTTTTTATTTGTCTATTTCTTCAATTTATTATTTTGATCAATAAATCGATAACAAGGATCTAAATGAAAAAAGTGGCTCCTAAGAAAGTTGTGTACTTCTTTTTTCTTTCCAAAGAGCCCATGTGTTTTTTGATCAATCAGTAACGAAGGAGGAATATCGATTTTAAGAATTGAGTGTTAGAATAATAATAATGATAAGAAGAAGAAGAAGAAGAAGAAAAAGAAGGAGATGAACATGATTTTCAAAATTTACCCACGTTCTTTAATTATGGTTAGCGTGGCGCCACTGGGCTAAATCGCCCCATGGCACTCCCGCGCCACCCATGATACCGAAATTTTGAAAATGAACGTTAATACCTCGCTTAAAAGTAAAAAGTATTTAAAAAACCAGCCGGAAAAAACTGTTTTTTGCAAAAGCTTCAAAAAATAAATCCTAATGTTGAACATGCTCGCATTTATAAAAAATGTTGAAAAATATAAATAAAAAATGTTATAATAATGCCTCTGAATATTATAACCAAAAAGAATATTCTTTATTAAACACTGGAAATATAAAGCATATATAATGAAAGAAGGTTTGGGGAAGACATTGGATTTTTTCAGTTATTTTTTCCCATGAAAAAGTTTTTAAAGCTCTAAAAAGTTTACTTTCTAAGATTTCTCAGACACCTGATTGCTTTCTGTCCTATTTCCTAAAGAGTATTGCTGCAGAAATTGCTTTTCCCCTTTACATTTTGTTTGAAAACAGTATGAAAATGGGTGTTTTGCCTGATAATTGGTTAACAGCAATATTTGTACTAATATTAAAAAAAGGTATAGCTTCTTGTAAAAAATTACTACAGACCCATATTCCTAACCTAATTTATATGAAAAATTATGGAATGAATAATCCCAGAAACTAAATTGTTATATTTAAATCAAAATAATTTAATTTCAGATGAACAGTTCGGTTTTTTGTCTAAAAAATCTACTCAATTGATAGCTATGCTTGAGGAGTGGACCAAAGCTTTAAATGAGCAAAACCGTGTAGATTGTTTGTACATTGATTTTTCCAAAGCTTTCGACTCCGTTTGCCACCTAAATTAATCTTTAAACTAAAAGCATATGGCATTAATTTTGAATTATTAACGTGGATTAAAATGTTTCTAACAAATCGGTCTCAAATTGTTCAGTTGGAAATAACTAGGGTAGTGCATTTAATTTCGGCACTTTTCCAAATAAGGCATTTTTGATTTTGGACTGTATATTTAATAATCCAGGACGGAATATGACGTTTGATAGCTCAAATGAGTGATAATTATATGTAGATGACTGTCGTGAACTTTTTATTTGTTATGTTATGATATTTTTATGCGAAATTGTCTGATTTATAAAAAAAATTGTTACTCGTTTTTAGAACATTGGCATTTCATGATTACGCAATAAATTGGTTTAAAAATTAAACTGTCTTAGTAAAATTTAGTCTATTTTCCGAATTTTTAGTCCCCGTGGTTTTAAGTTGCGTCTGTGGTGAGTAATCGTTATAAAATAAAATAGTGTAATTTCGGCACACATATTGCTGTAGGTAAAAACGGGTTGAATTAAGTGGTCAGGTGTTAAATTGTAGTTGTAAATAGTTAAAAAACAACGTTGAAATGTGTAGGGGTCATAGCACTGCACTTAAACTCGATTAAAGGGGTCCTTTTAGAAAGTGCCAAAATTAAATGGACTTTTTTCCCAAATTTTGCTGATTTTGATACCATTTGGCATTAGCTGTAACTTTCTGCCAGTTACACGTTAAACAACAAGTAGAAGCTTAAATTAAAGAAAACTGTCTGGAGATAATGATAGGCTTTTAAATTTTTAAAAATAAAGATTTTTTGACTGAGAAACAATCGATTGTTTCTAAAGTGCCGAAATTAAATGCACACATTTAATTTCGGCAATTTTCCATTTTTTTAAAAACTGATTTAATTAAGTAAAAAACTACTTTCGTACAGTGAAGCTTTTGTGACACAATGCAGTATCGTGAAAGCTTCAAAATGAGCTATCAAACGTGAAAAATGGGCCATAGAGTGAAAAGTTACATCAGAAAAACAAAAAAGTTCCGAAATTAAATGCACTACCCTACTTTCCAGTTTTACCTGTCAAATCTGGGGTCCCTTCAGGCGCAGTGCTTGGTTCATTCCTTTTTATAATTTATATAAATGATACTACAAGTTGTAATAAAGGTTCCTGTGGTCTTAATATGTGTGCGGACAATACTAATTTCTATAATATTTGAGGTATTGAAGATTGTTCAGAGTTTAAAGCTACTCTTGAACTTTTCTAGATGGGCCAACGATTGGCAACTAAACATAGCTTTTTAAAAATGTCCTGTTTTGTCATCTAGAAATCAAAATTTCGCAAGCTCTTCATCTGAATTGGTAAAAAAATTAAAAATGTAACCCAAATTAAAGATTTAGGTGTTTTGATTACAAACGACCTAAAATTTTTTAGGCATTGTGCACAAATCGCTAAGAAGGCATAGTTTTGTGCATCGTTTATTTTACGCTGCTTTAAAAGTAAAAATTCATATTTTCTAATTCACGCTTATAAGACCTACCTGCGTTCTTTATTGGAAACGAATAGTTTAGTTTTTAATCCTTACTATGTTAAAGATATAAAAACGCTAAAAAAGTTTAAAAGTATTTTACCATTTTTTTTACCTTTTTTACCAAACAGTTTAAAAGTATTTTTCATTTTTTTCAAAATGTAACTTAGGTTAATCGGATTATAACAAACGACTTAAATTCTTATTTCTGAATTTCTTTGAAATTTGACGTATTAAAACTGATTTTTGTATGGTATATAATATTGTAAATAATAACGTAGACCTGAAATTCAATAAGTTTCTTAAAAAAATAAATAATTCATGTTAAAACTTAACAAGGAAGACCTATAAATTGAAACTAATTGAAAAATACAACCATGATGTTAGAAAATATTAAATTTACTTGACTCTACCTACTAACATTCTTTTTGTGTAGTGTTTTCTTAGGCGATATGTATAGTGTACTTGCACCTTTTTTCGCTTTTTTGTCTGTTTTAACTATAATTTGATAGACAAATAAAATTATAAATTCAATTCAATTCAATATTCTGGAGGGGAGATTTGGTCGTCCCCCATATTGATTGAAAAATAATTGAGAAATTTTAGCATGTTTCAGCCAACCAAAGGTTTTTAAAACTGTTTTTACCCATTGTTTATTGTTTAGAAAAATTTCTGATATTAAAGTTGCTTTTATTTTTGTTTTTCATACATACTTCATTTAATGATTTGCGTTCACTACTATTTATTTTATTTGTGTTAAAATTTTTTGTTTTGAGATTTTTAATCAAATAACTTATGTTACTCACACTCAAATAACTTACTCGGAACTGGCACACCAGTGGATCAGTTTTGTTCTATATAATGCGTGAAACATAAATAAAACGAATTTTAAGTTAAAACAAACTCTGAAGTGGGAAACAAAAAAAGCAAAGCAAGAGGATTTTGTCAAAAATTTTGTCAGAAGCTCACTCTGTCAAAATTTTAGGTGAAAAACTTAAATATATGTTTCCATGAAGATAATATTTAAGGGCTTGTAAATGTTGAAATCTAATTTTATAGGTCAATTAAATATTATAACGTTTCAACGTTCTATATAGCAGCAGATGCATGTGAAACAAACTACTTTAAGCTGGTAAAAAAGTTTTTAACGGAGTGCTATTGGCCAGTTGTTCCATCTGCCGGCATGTTTGTAATGGATTTTATACCTCCAAATTATTTTCAAATTACAAATCATTTTATCAACGAAAACAATTATACTCAGACAGTTTCACAACAAGTCATTAACCTGGAGACTTCTTATGACGATAATGGGGTTATGGATGGAAAAACAATTGCGTGTAAAACAGGACCAAATTGCACTGAATTAATATGGAAAAAAACAAACGGACTGAGGAATTTTCATCACTGCGTGTATGAAGATCCTAAGAGTGAGTAATTTCTTTTTGTTTGAATTTTAATATTTTAATATTCATTATATAAACTGATACAAAAGACCAACTTCTGAACTACAGCAAAATTCATACGGATGTCCTGTGTCACGTATGTGACAGTTAACCAGGTCAACTTCCTTATTTCTTTTTTTTAAATTGGTAGCTGATACCTATTCATCTATTTGTGTAAAGTCTTTAAGGTAGAACACTACAGTTCCGAAAATTTCTTTGAACACACTATTTCTTTCCAAAAACACTCACTCAGGGGTTTTCGGGGGTCCTGATTACGAATCCGAACTTCGTTTTTTGATTTGACCCCCCGGGGGGGGGGGCGCTAGGGGGGGTTGCGACCCACCCCAGGGGGGTCACTCCGACTCTACCCCGGTTTTACTTCAAAACCACCTCAAAGCACGTACTCGGAGGTTGAATACAGTATTGAATAATGTACATTTTTTTTAATTAAAAAGTTAAAACTAAAAAAAAATTTTTTTTTGGTGTTAAAATAACTCCCAAGGGGATTCGAACCTAGACCTCCTATATGCTGAGTCCTACGCTCTAAGCACTCGACTACTGCTCCGTCTCGGATTCTTTGTTAAAAAGTACTTTTAAATGAACGTTTCAAAATGTAGTTTTTTCGACGTCAAATCAAATTCATCCATTGCAAAATTATGAAAATTTGTTTACGAACTGATTTTAACAAAATATATATCAAAATGGAGAACTCAACGAGTTAGAAACATTGGCGTTGTTTATTTAAAAATCGTATAGAGATCTACTAAGAAATTAGGCTCCAAATTTAATAAAATTTTCTCAAAAAATTTTCAAAATGTCGGGTTTTCTCGAGTTTTTTCTATACGATTTTGCTGACAACAACAGGAAAGTTTTATCTACTCGTCTTCTAATTACGTACAAAAAATTTTTAAAATCGACATGTACAAAAAAATTTTATATGTCATTTTGTAAAAAAAACCTGCGATTCGTCGGAATCTCCTTTGTGAACCATTCCCACAGCTTATTTTTAATTTTCATGTTTCATCAAAATATAAGAAATAATGTTCAGGACATGAGGATTAATACAATATGTAGTTTTTAAAAATTGGTTACAGCTGTAATGAACAGCGACTGTACAAAGTTTGTGCGGTTTTAACTGTAGTGTTCCACCTTAAGGTAAACTTAACGTGGGTGTCCTATTTGTACATTGTATTTAAAAAAAGCCATGTTGTACCGGCTCAAACATATCACGACAATTTGACGCCATTTATGCTAGAAATCAGATTGTGTATGTTACAAAACATTAGTTTATATATGTTCTTTAGAACTTATCTTGTCGTTAATCACGTGGCGCAGACAAATATGGCGTAGTTACTTTGAACAAAGCTCAAGAATCGAATCTCATTTATAAAACTTTTCAATATTTTAGTTTAATTTTATCAATGTATTTTAGAATTTTCATAATTTTTTATTAAACTTAATTCAAAACAAAAAACCATTTGTAACGAGCAAATGTTTCCAGGTTTTTGTCAATTTGTAAAATTTTTGTTGTTTGGATATTTTAAAATCATACAATAATTTTGTGGTTGTGTCTAAATTTGTCACGTAAGTAAACTAGAGCAATTACATTTGGTTTGCCTTTAGAGTTTAAAGATTATAAAGTGATAATAAGGGGAAAACTCCGCCAATGTATGAATTTATGATGAGTACCATTGTTTAAGTTCGCTAAATCTCTTAACCATGTAAACAAAACTATTACAAACTATGAATCAGTCGACTCAGAAAATCCAGGAAAAGTTTTCTTTTAACCCAGTTATTTAGATTTTTAAAAAGTTACTAATTTGGCACGCGCGGAAACTAAAATTTTAATGAAGCAAAGAAATTGATCCCAAAAATTAACCTTGTAAATAGACACTCTATAGCTCATGCAAACAACATAATCAACCCTTAGAATTAACACAATGCTGTTCTACTCAATCAGGCAAATCGATCGTTGTGCTTTATAACGCGGAAAACTAATGTAGTATTGCCTACCTGTTTCCTAAATTTATATGTTTGCAAAACGGTACTTTTTACTGTAGCAAAAAATGGTTTTTTTAAAGTGTTGCTGTTGTCGTTAATGTTGGACTACAAAAATTTTATATACTATTTTAATTCCATTAAACTGGCGCGTTTTAAAAATATTAAACACATTTTTGTCATTATGTACATTTGTTTGAAATTTAAACAGCAGGCAAATTTGGATCAGAAACACGGAAATTTATCAATTAAAAACTATATAAATAATTAAGTATTTTTTAAAACCAAAAATTGCATTTTTTGTTGTTTCTAAATTAACCAACCATATCGTTTTTTTAAATTATTTCCTAAAATTTTATGAATGTTTCAGATGAAAATGCAGGCATTCCTTTGTTTTAGTCATTATATAAATAAAGTAAAGAACAAATTATAGTCAAAAGATAACGCATTGATGGTACAACAAAATGGTGACTCAACAAAGTGTTTAATATCAAGTCAATATAAACAACAAAATGACATAACTTTAACTAAATTTATATACAAATATTCTTCACAAAAATGATGCGGACAGGCTACAAAACTCGAAATTTAAAAGGTCATATAAACACAACGCAAGGTAGAATATGTACGGGACATATATCGGAGCATAGCTCGGACTTTTGGATAATTTTTGAAAAGGTTAGAAAAAAATTTTTTTTTCCATGACATCATTACTACGGCCGATGTGGTAAAAAACCTGGCCCCAAAAATCAAAAATTTTTTATTAGTACGAAATGAGAAACGCCGCTTGGTATGCTGTTAAAACATACTTTTTTGAGTTTTTTTCTGAAAATTTGAGCGAAATTAATTCCCTCAAATTTTTTTTTAGGATGCGTTGAAAGCGCGCGGTTTTTGCGAATTTTCGCCAAATTAATACACTGCAAAAAAGATATCTCTTGTTTTGCTTCCTGCTCGACGCGTGTACAATTTTGATCATATTGTTATATATCAAATGTCCGCCGGTTTTTATCCCTCATTTTTGACCATAAAATTTTTTTTGGGGTTGACCCCCCGGGGGCTAGGAGGGCCAAACGCAATTGCCAAAAACAATTTTTTAAAATTTTTTTCAAAACCATCAAAAATGTAAAATTTATGACATATGACGAATTTTGATATATTGTTTGTGTAAAAAAAAACTAATATTAAGCTTACAATTAGCTGTCAAATATGACGAATTTAAAATTTGGAAGCATTCCAAGCCCGTATGCTGGCAGCAGCAAATCTCTAAATTTAAAAGTTCTAAACTCAAAGGCACTGTAGAAGCGACAGAGTGGTCGCGACAGCCGCCGCGCAGAATAATTATAAAAAAAATAAAACAACAATAACGGAAATCCCCCATTGAATTAATTTTATTACGCGGCATGAAGTCTGTAAAAAATACAGCTAAAGTGTCATTAAATGTTTTGAATTTTAAATGTAGCGAAGTAAGTCAGTTCATTTTGTAATTTACATAAAATGGACCAAAATCTTATACAAAATCTCTAATATTTATTTTATATAAATATAATAACATAAGAACATAGGTAAAAATATATATATTATGACAGAAAATAATTTTTTCATGCTTTTTTATATCTTTCTTTACAATAAATGACGTTTTCAGACATAAATTGGTATACTTTTATATTTATTTTCTTATTTTAACCATTTCAAGTATTTGGAAATGGATTTGAAATGAACTGCTGGCATTAATCCAATGATATTTAGTGTTTAAATAATTTAGAACTAAATAATTTTAAATAACTTTAGAATATTTTGTTTTAATTTTTTTCTATTATTTTGGTTTAAAATATTAAAAAGTGGTCCAAAAAACCCTATGAAAAGGCAAAATAAATTTTTGTTAAAACTCAAAAATAATTCCTTACGATATGCAAATTTTTGTCCTTACGTCATCATTAATGATTTTTATTGGTTCTTCCGCAATTAAAATGACGCAATTTAGAGCAGATTGTGGATTAAAACGTTTTTACACAAAAATAGCATTACTTTAATAAATTACATTTGAATATTGGCAAAAGTTTGAAAATATAGTTATCAGAAATTTATTTTTATGTTGACAAACGGAAAAAAACATGTTTGCAAGTAAGAAAACAATTAAAAAAAGAGCAATTTTTAGCTGCGATATTTGGCAATTTTGTAGTAGGGTTTTAACTTTGAAAATATGTTCTCCTAACAAAATGACCTATAAAATCAAAAAAAATGAACTTTTAATGCTTATTTTTTTGGAAAAGTGTTTAATTTAAAGATTTGACGCTGCCATTATACGGGCTTGGAATGCTTTCAAAAATTAAATTCGTCATTTTTGACAGCTAATTGTAAGCTTAATATTATATTATTTACACAAACAATATATCAAAATTCATCATATGTGATAAATTTTACATTTTTGATGGTTTTAAAAAAAAATTAAAAAAAAAATTTTTTGGCATTTGTGTTTGGCCTCCCTAACTCCCAAAAAAAATTTTAAGGTCAAAAGTAAGGGATGAAAACCGGCGGACATTTGATAAAAAACCATTATGATCAAAATCGTACAAACGTGGAGCAGGAAGCAAAACAAAAGCTATCTTTTTTGCGGTTTATTAATTTGGCCAAAAATTGCTAAAACCGCGCGCTTTCACCGCATCATTAAACAATTTTGAGCAAGCCGATTTGCTCAAATTTTCAGAGAAAAAACGAGAATAATTATGTTTTAAGAGCATACCCAGGACTGTTTCTTATTTTGTACTGATAAAATAGTTTTGTTTTTTTTGGGACAAAGTTTTGTTCACCACAATTTTAGTTTATTTTAATTTTACTTTAGTGATGACGTCATAAAGAACAATTTTTCTAACCTTTTCAAAAGATAGCCAAAAGTCTGAGCTGTGCTCTGATATAAATCTCGTACATATTCTACTTAGTGTTATGGAGATATAATCTTTAAAGTTCCAAGTTTTGTCACCAGTCCGCATCATTTTTGTATAAACTATAGATTTATTAAATTTTACTTTCCAGTTTGACAATGACAATGAAATGACATTTGATAAATAACGCATTGATGGTACCAAAAAATCGATACTCATCAAAGTCTTTAATACAAACTAAATGTAAAAAACAAAACGACATAATTTCAACTAACTTTATATACAACTAGATTTATTAAATTTTATTTTTCAGTTTGACAATAACGAAGAATAAAATATATCCTTTAATACAGTTCAGATTTATAAAATTGGCCAGATTTTACAAGATGTTCATGGCAGATGTTCAGTTTAACTAAATTAATTGTTAAGGATTAAATTTAAAAACCTTAAAAATTTTACAATTTTCAAAATAAAGAAAAAATTATACAACCACCAGTTTTTGAGCTTAACATGCAACTGGCAGAAAATGCTTATTTATATGTGGGCCTTAGGATAAAGTAAATCGTGTATTAAATCAAAAGCTCTGAATTGGTATTTTTATCATTAAATTTTTTAATATAACATTATTCTAAAACATACATTTGGTGACAATTTAGGGCATTTTTGCTATTTTTTTATAAGCAATGTTTATTAATCGCAACTTTTTATCTTAATTATGTATTAAAAATATTAATATTACATCAGTAGGGATACATTGAGCTGTTCACAAATGTTCAATACCAATTGATATTCACCTATATTTAATTGTGAGTACTAAGCTCAAGCTTAAGCTCAAAATAAATCTCAGGCTTAAGCTCAAGCTCACAATTAGGGTAAGCTAATTAGCTTAATTTTGAGCTTGACCCTAAAAAATAAAAGTATACGTCATATTTTATACTTTACCAAAAGGTGTGTAGCTCCTATACAAAAAGCCTCGTTAGAATATGTCATTTTAACAGCAAAAATTCATTCCAATTAAATGGAATTTTTATTTTAAAAACATACTCTTCTGTTAAATCACGCCAGTTGTAATAAAGAGCATGTTTTAATTTAATAATGGGACAACTAAAATAAATATTAGATGTTTAAGATTTTGGTCCATCTAATGTAAATTAAAAAATTATTATTATTATTACTAATGATCAGATAACAGAATTAATATTTTACTAAGTCTATGCATAGTTTAATTCTACTGTATCATCATTTAATTTTTTCTTCTTTTTTTCTTATTTTTTTTCTATAAACAACATCATTTTTGCTGTTCCAATGTGCAACCACCCTTTTTGCAAAAGAAAATTCTTTTGCATTAATTCGGCTTTCTTCAACAGTCAAATTAAAGGGATGACCATGGGTGGGCTGCAGGTTAAACTTAAAAAAATCATTGACTTGCAACTTGTTTAAGCTATTTAAAATTTTAAAGCACTCATATAAATCAGTTTTGTCTCTTTGGTTCTTTAATCTTTCTAAACCTAGGTAATCCAGTCTTTGTTCATAACCAACAGGTAACAATTTGCATTTATAAAACAACCTCCTAGTGAAATTTTGTTGAATTTTTTCTAAAATGTTTATATTTTTTTGTAAATAAGGGTTCCAAACTGCACTAGCGTACTCCAGAATTGGTCTAACATAGGGCTTATACGCTCTGAGAAGATTATTTTTAGAGTTTGAATTAAATGTTCTAAAAATTAGTGATGTCACTCTCATTGCTTTTTTTGATGTGATTTCACAGTGTTTAGAGAATTTCATATCATGAGATATATAAACACCTAGGTAACGCACCAATTCTGTAGTTGCAAGTATATTATTACCAAACTTATATTTATAAATTAACTCTTTGCTATGATTTTGAATATGAAGAACTTCACATTTATGATCTGATAATTGCAATTTTTAGTCTTGTGACCAGCTGTATATTCTATCTAAATTATTTTGAAGTCTTAAAGTTTAAATGTGGTTGTCTTTCGATGAAGATTTTGCAAACAACTTTATATCATCTGCGAAGAGTCTAATTTGAACTTATTTTGTACTTCACACAATCAACAATATCATTGATATAAATAAAAAAAAAGAAATGGACCCAAAACAGAACCCTGAGAAACTAAACTTTTTACAGGAAATGAATTGAATACTGAATCATTAATTACAACATTAAAATCCCGCCCAGCTAAAATTTTTTTTATTTATTTTAAAAATTTACCAGAAACACCATATTTTTCTAGCTTATATAACAATTTTTGATGTGACATGGTGTCAAAAGCCTTGGCAAAATCCAAGTATATGACATTGATTAGAAGTTTATCTTTTATTGCATGCGTCCACTCATTAAAAGTTTCCAACAGCTGTGTTATAAAAAAAACCATAAAACCATGTTGATACCTTGAGAAAATGATATGGAAAAATACAAGAAGTTTTTCTTTAACAAGCTTTTCCTTCAGTTAACAAGAAAAAGATGTAAGTGAAATTGGACAATAATTTTCTTTTAGGCTTTTGGTGCTTTTTCAAAAATAAGTTTAATAAAGCTATTTTCCAATTAAGTGGTAATTCTTCGAAACCAAAAGACTATTGCCAAAAGATTCTGAAAGATTGTTGCCAAAAGTTCAGCAATAACTTTAGCCAAGCGTTTTGAAAAGTAAGCTGGAAAACAGTGTTCGAGACAATTTGTTTGGGAGATTTTTTAGGGCTTTAAATACCTTTTTTGTGGTAAATACCATGTTTTCCAACTTCCCAATATTTTGTGGATTAAAATTTGGTAAAGTATTATCATCATCAGTAAAAACGGAAGCAAAATAATGTCCAAAAAGCTCAACTTTTTCAATCTCTTCAGTTACAAAAGTCCCATTGTCTCTTTTAATTGATGGGATAGTTTGTTTTAATTTAGTTTTACTATTAAAAATTTATAAAAATTGTTTAAATCCCCTTAATTTAAATTTTTTGTTTCTTTATTAGTGTTACAATCTCTAACTTTATTTTTGTATACTTTGAAAATTTGTTTGTAGGGTAAATGACATAATTTCGGCCACCTTTTTGTATTTTTTGAATAAGTTTTTTCTGGCTTTTTCAATCAAGCCAAAATTTGGCCTAAAAATCAAACAATAGCTATATTTGTTATTCCAGTGCAAAATTTGAATATTTCTGTTACACTTAAAAATCAGTAAAGGTTTCAACTTTTTTTTAAAGTGGCCGAAGTTAAGGCGCGTACCATTTATTTCGGCCACCTACAAAAAACTGGTCATAACTATTGCTTAAACGAACAATAAAAATTTCTAAAGGTTGCATTTTTACCCTTAGGTATTGTTCTTGGTAAATATAACTTAATTTTTCCCGTTTGCAAACTTTAATAGTTATTAGCAAGACTTTAAACAATTATGTCAAAACCTTAAAAAAACAAGTTTGAATAACATGTATTTTTTGTTCAATTTTTGTTTTTGGCTTAAAAACATCAAAACAAAGTCAAACGAGCAAAAAAATTCTTTATAAATACGGTAGTACAATAATATTTAAAAACAGCAAAAAACGACAGGTTCTTTCACCTAAATTTTAAGGTGGCCAAAATTAACGGAATCTTAAAATACGCAGTTAGTTAAACGCATTGCAAAATAATTTTGAAGAAAATATCAAAACATGAAAATTAACAACTTTGAGCCTTAAATAGAAGATATTTTAAGGTTATATATTACTTCGTTCTAAATTTGATGCAGTTTAAACACAAAGCAAAAATTAAGAAAATCATAAAAAAATTCACTTTTGTATAAAAATGTTGATAATGTAGAATAATAAAAATAAAAAAACTTTTGCAAAAACACTTTATTCAACATTAATCCAGTTACTTTTGTGCTAGTTCTTTTGTGTTTTTAAAATAAGCCAATTTTCTAATACCCTAAATTGGTGACAAAAATTAAGGCGTGGCCGAAATTAAGTCAGTTACCCTACTCTGATCTTGATTTTTCATCAACATTACGCTTATGCAAGAGTTTTTTCTTTTGATTTTGTAGTTTTCTTTTCAGTATTTGATATTTTACAATTATTTTCTTGTTTGTCAATAATTTTTTTCCAGGGACATGTCTATTGATTCCTAACAACAAAA
This sequence comes from Microlaimidae sp. YZB2_3, assembly GCA_030248175.1. NCBI lineage: Eukaryota > Metazoa > Nematoda > Chromadorea > Desmodorida > Microlaimidae > Microlaimidae sp. YZB2_3. The sequence continues at coordinate 13,375 of JASAMX010028807.1, forward strand.
TATCCTTGAATTTTTACCAAGCATTTTTACTGTGCCAGATTCCTCAAATAAAATTTTCCAGTTTATTGTAGATAAGTACAAACTTAGCATATCATAGTCTGCTTTTAAAAAAATCAGGTATGTAGTTTTGAATCTTATTTTTAGGAGTGTCAAATATTTTAAGATTAATTTCAGATAAAATAATGTCATGGTATAATTGTGAAAAACTGGGCGCGACAGTGACATGATTAAAAATTTCTCTATTGTTTGTGAATAAAAAATACAGATAATTATTCTCACGAGTTGGTTGTGAAACAAGCTGATAAGACACTCAAACCAACTATTTTCATTTTGCATGTTTAAGTTATTTTATCTGACGACCAATCTACCCCTGGCAGATAGAAATCTCCAGTTAAGACAGTGATTCCTACAAAGTTTTCTGTTAAATTCCTAATTAGCTCAAATATTAGATTGTCTTTTTCTTTGCTAAACGTAGCTGCAACAGCGTGTTTACATGTTCATTTACGCCACACCTCTTAATATCATGACCTAATAAAATATTTTTATAATGCTCTCTAAACACCAGTAATTTTTTTTGCAAATTCCTGACTGCAATTATTTCAAATAGGTAGTTATTCGGCATTCTTCAAGTATAACCCATTTAAGTGGTCACCAAAAAGAAAATACAGGATGGACTACTTTAAACATGGACGAACTACTTCTTTAAAACCGTTATTTTTAAGAAACAACCCATTAAATTAAAATTATTTTTTTATAAATCTTAGATAAAGTGATAAATTTAAAAAAATTATCATGATAAAACTCATAAACAACCTGAATCCTGGATTATAGGCCTTAGTTTTCCTAAGCAACCTAAGCAAAACCTGAAAATCAAACAAAACATTAAATTTAGCTTGATTTTAAGGTTTTGTTTAGGTTGCTTAGGGAAATTAAGGTATAAAGTCCACGATAATTGTTATTTGTGAATTTTATCACGATAATTTACTTGAAAAATAGCAGTTTTAAACAATTCATCTTTCCAGTGATCACTTAAATGGGTTATACTTGAAGAATGCTAGTTAATCAGTGTATTAAAAGTCAGTGGTTTAATTGCAAGATAGATAAAATACTGAATATTTTAATATTTATTTTAAAAATATTTTTTTATCATTGATAACTGTTTTAATATATTATATTGAGGTGCGATTTTTTTTCTTACTTTGAATAAGGGTTGCAAACGCATTATTTTTACCTGTTATTGATTTCTGAAGATAATACAAAAACACAAAGCAGTGGCATCCATTTTTGTTCTTTTTTTTCAGAATACAATTTTAAAATAAAATACTTGTTGATGTATCAAGCCAACTTTGTGCTTCTGTGCATCAACCCCAAAATATTGCCATTATTAAATACATATCTTATTTTTGTTTTGTAAAAGTCATTCAAACACCAAAAAACAATTGGACTTTTTTAAAAAAATAGAAAAAATAAAACAGTCCCACCCTTTTTTTTAAATTTGTCTCTTCTTTCAAAATGTTATTTTCAGTTGGAATACACGTTTTTTTGCTATATTAATCTAAATTTGTGCTTTTGTGGAATATTAAGTTTTATGCATCAAACCTAAAATACTGCAATATAATTCCCAAGTTTTTGCTGACAGTCCCATTTATTACACACAAGAGAAGTGAGTGCATAAGTTTCTATTGATTTGTGGACATTTATTTGCTCTTGCTCTCCCTGGCTGCCTTCTCTTAAAAACCCCTCTTTCACTTTGTTTAACTGGACAGTTGCTCAAATTGCGTGCCTTTGTTTTCTGCAGCACTTTTTGACATTTTATAAATTGTGTGTTGCTTTCATGGTCAGGCTATGCTTTTAGATTTTACAAATAAAACACAAATTATATGGTTAGAACTCATTTGAACTTTTAAACACCATCAACTACAGAATGAGTCATATTCATGTATATTTTTAAGGACTGTGGCTTATTTTGCCATAGTAATGAAAATATGTTTGCAAAAAAAGCTTTTTGCCCTCAATTTTGGCCTTTTTGCCCTCCATTTTTTGAAGTTCGCCAAGCTGTCAAGTGCAAGAAAACCTTGCTCTTTGACAAAGTCTATTGTATATCAACTTAAAGGAGCACTTTCAAAAATAAAATTCCCATATCACCCAAACAATTGCTGGATTTAAAACAAAAAAAAAGATTTATCTATTTAATATTGGTATTTGAAAATCTCCTCTCCAAGGCTACATTTTTAGATTTTACCTCAATTAGTTCAGTATTAAAATTATTACATGTTGGCAATATAGGAATTTAATTTTGTTAAAAGGTACTTTAAACCTTAGGATCATTTGTAGTTTAGACGCTTTTTAGAAAGATTGCAATGGTACTATTACATAAACAGATTATATCACATGTCACGTTATGTAAAACCACTCTGATTTTTCAATGCATAAATTATTTGGTTAAATTAACAGGTAATTAGCATAAATACAAATAGCTTTCAAATAGAATGTGATGTTAAAGTTCCAGTAAATGTAAATGTAAATGTTTATTGTCGTACAAGCACATTGTATAAAAAGATACACAAAAGGCACTTATATAGACGAGGTAAGGTTAAAAGTCAAAATAAAATTAAAGACAAAATCAATATAAAGTAATAAAATACATTAATTATTCTTCAAAGAAATATATGCTAGGAATACACGGAACAAAATTTGGAAATGTCAAAATTCGCCAATTTTTTGACAAAAAGTTTTAATGACTTGGCTGAGACAATTGACTTATCAAGTTGATTCCACCAAGAGCATACTCTAACTGAAAAATAATGCTTTCTTACGTTTATTTTTGACATTTCTTTAGCAATTTTTTGTCCATTTCCACGAGTTTTGTTGTAATTAAAAAAATTAAAAAAATCTGTACAATTTACATCAACAAGATTATTTAAGATTTTATAACACATCAATAAATCATTGCGTACTCTCCTTTTTTCTAAGCTTTCTAGACCGAGATAATTTAGCCTTTCAGAATAAGGTACACATGGCTTGCAAATACGATTGTATAATTTACGTGTAAACAATTTTTGAACTTTTTTGACACATATAATATCTTTGTTATATTGTGGTGACCAGACAGAAGTTTCATATTCTAATAACGGTCTAATAAAAGTTGTGTAAGCACGCAACAATATATTACAATTATTAGTTTTAAAGATTCTAAATAACATATACATTCTACAAAGGGCTTTGTGGGCAATTTCTTTGCACTACACAGAGGATTTTAAATTATCAGTTATTTTCATACCTAAGTCATTAACCATGTTTACATTTTTTAACATATGATTATCTATTTCATAAATTTTTATTTCATCAAATTGTCCTATTGATAATACTGAACATTTATTAAAGGCCAAAGACAATTGCCACTTTTTGGACCAATTAGAAAATTTACTAAGCGCAAGTTGAAATTTCTCATCAGATTCATTTTTATCAAGTATTGTATACAATTTAGTGTCGTCGGCGTACATTTTAATTACAGCATCAGAACCTACAGATTCTGGTAAATCATTTATGAAAATTAAAAAAAGTAATGGGCCAAGGACACTACCTTGAGGTACGCCACTTGTAACAGGCAAAAACTCAGAGATACTATCTCCTAAAACAACACACTGACAACGGTTGGACAAAAACGCTTCAATCCAGTTTTTAAGTTCATAACCTATACCATATGCCTGAAGTTTAGTGATTAGTTTTGAGTGGCAGACTGAATCAAAAGCTTTGGCATAGTCAATATAAGCTACTTGTACTGACTTTTTATCATTAAGAGCTTTTGTCCATTTGTTAAGAGTTGACAACAGTTGCAAGCCGGTAGAGCGTTTGGATAAAAAACCGAATTGTTCCTTTGATATGAGGTTATTAGAACGCAAATATTTTAACAATGAGTCATTAACTATGCTTTCCATTACACAAACGCTAACACATGTAAGCGAAATGGGACAGTAATTATTAGCTAAGCACGCTATTCCTTTTTTAAAAATGGGCGCTACAAATGCGTCACGCCAAATATCTGGAACAGATCCAGTTAGCATACTTAATTCATATAATTTAGCAAGTGGCAAAGCCACAGAGTCACAGACGTTTTTCCAATATATAGATGGTATTTCATCAGGTGATTTAGAACACTTGGCAGGCAGTTTTTTAAGTTTTTTTAGTACTATATTTGTTGGAAAACTAACAATATTAAGACCGCAGTTTTTTTATGTCGCTTAGCAATTGTTGGGTTTTCATTATTGTCCTTGGTAAAAACACTTACAAAAAATTGATTAAAAAGTGCACATTTTTCTTTTTCATTAAAAATTACAGTACCATCCTCCCGTTTAAGAGTAGGTATGATTGGCTTATTATACATTTTTTGTTTGGCGTAATCCTAAAAAAGTTTGATATTGCCAGAAGATACAATTTTATTTTCTTTTTCGTTTTTAAAATCCGTTACAGATTGATCATAAAGCTTGGCACAAGATTTGTATAAGCTTTTTCCGACTTTTGTTTTATACTAAAATAATATAATTTCTTTTTACGCGCAAGAAGTCTTCGGAGCAAAGGATTACTAAAATTAACTTTTTTTGCATTAGGGCAAAAAATTGGCACAAAATTTTCTATACATTCATATTGAATAGAACAACTACGATTATAAATTTCATTCACCGATTGCGAAGATGCAAAAATGGATTTCCAGTCAATTTTAGAAAGAAATTCATTATTAGCTTTAAAATCAGCCTTTTTAAAATTGCGAATTTTGTTTTTATTTGACTTTAAAGCGTTTCCTATATTAAGCTCAAAATCCACCGTCATGTGATGGCATTCGGAGGTGAAAGGTTCGTTTACAGATATATCAGTTACCAATTGATTTGAGTTACACAAAACCAAATCAAGAATATTACCCGCATTATGGGTTGGTTCTGTCACGTATTGCACAAAGTTATTTTCAGCACAAGTGTCGAGCATGATATCTTCTACGGACTCTTGTCCTGCATTTATTTGGAAATTTTTCCAATTTATGTGAGGGACATTTAGGTCCCCCACCCAAACCACAGGATAGTTAAGTTCAGATAGGTATGTAACTAACTCAGAAATGAGACGCATATGAGAAACTGTATTTTCTACTCCTCCTTTTTCACTAGGGGCCCGATACATGCAAATTAGGCGCATTTTTTCACCCTTTCCAAAAACGTCAATAGATAAAGCGTCTATAGCTTCAAAATGATTTGGTATTAAAACTTGAACAAAATTTATTGTACGTTTTATAAACATTGCCACACCCCCACCAACTTTTTTATTCAAAACTGGCGCTTGATCTTTTTGTAAAACAAAATAAGGGGTATTACCAGTTAAAAAAGCATATGGAATTGTTTCATCATTCCATGTTTCAGTTGTAC
>JASAMX010028808.1:0-7500 GCA_030248175.1 Microlaimidae sp. YZB2_3
TTTGATGAGCGTTTACGGCGAGTGTAACAAACCGCGTTGCGGCGAACAAAAGCATAGATTACACTTTGCGCACATTGAGTAATTGAGCATTTTGGTTTAAAAAGGAAAGACTTTTTAGAAAGGCGTTGAGAACGCCAAGGCTTTAGTTTTTGAGCCCGTTTAAAAACCCGTTTTAGAACGGAAACACAATTTTACTTAAAGAAAAATTAAACAAATTTATAAGTTTTTGGAACTTAAAATTATGTAACTTTTTAATTCAGTTAGAGGCTTGAATTTTGAATTAGATAAATATTAGTTTTTTTTAGAAGTTTACCAATTGAAAAACACAACGATATTTTTACGAAGTCAGTGGGTGCCCTTGACGACACGCCACTGAGGGTTTTGTGTAACCTAATTAACTTAATTAAAACGGTGTACGATTTGTGCAAAATTTGTGCAAAATTCTTTGTTAAAAATACCTTTTACCAAGATCGTAACCACTCCACCAAGTCACGTCGAGAATTACGCCCTAATCTTAATAGAAGAATCCACAGACAGCCTCTGTGAATCCTTCTCTCAACACACAGTGCCTACTTAAGTTGGTTAGAACCAACTATAATTGTTGGCATCTCAATTGGGGGTTTCAACGAATAAAAATAAGGGTAGGTGAGTAAAAATACCTAATCTGGGTCTGCCAACTTGGGTTCCGAAGTCACGAAGCAACCAGTCTTCAGGTAATAAGCGCCAAACAATAATTGCGGAACCCATTGGGCCCACGCATTGCGTGGAGCGCACGTACTGTTAACTGCTATAGGCAACTGTTTTGACACGCGCGGCGACAGGCGCGGGCTACTGTAATTTGATTACAGCGCATACATTAATATAATTTAATAATGTTTTTAAATTGAAAAATGGAACTTATGATTGAACGCGGGTGTAGTGGCTACTTAAAGCATGAATTAATATTGTGAGTTTAGTTGACCTACGCTGCTCAACGCTATCCGCCACAAGAGCAACAAAAATTATAGATAATCTTATTGCTTATTGGTAGAACAAGAAACTTAGAAATAATAATTTTAATGCCGATTGTATATCGTTAAAATAATTGAATAAAGAACTCGTTACGTTGCATATCAATTTTATTGTTAAACCAATTGATAAAGCGGGTAATAATTTTTCTATCATTTGCAAAAATTTTTATGCACAAGTCATTTGTAACCAATTAGGTATTCAATTATGTAATAATGATTGGGTAATTTCGGGAAACGATGTGTTCAAGCTTGTAGAAAACGAAGTGTTCAAGATATAATTGAGAGGTATGCTGCAATGTCAACCATGTTCGATTGTAAAGTTATTAAAGAACATATGGTTTTACCAAAAAGCTATTTTAATCCAAAATTTCATAAAAGCCCTATAGGTGCGCGACATATTGCTGGAGCTTCTAAGGCCAGTACAAAAAAGGCGTCAATTTTACTAGGTAAAATTTTAAAATTTTTTCAATCGCATTTTCAAAAATATTGTCACTCCCTGGAAGATAAAATATGAAAAGTTCATTGGTCTGTAAGTAATAGATGTAAGTTTGCAAGTGGTTTCTAGACTAAATTCTGTGGGAAAAACGTGGAAATTTTTTTCAGTTGATTTTAGTACGCTTTATACTAGCTTACCTCACGAAATAGTTTTCAATAATATGTCTAGTCTTGTATATCTTTTGTTTAAAAATTCCGGTAAACGGTTTTTAACAATAGGTTATAGCAAATGCTTCTATTCAGATGACCGTAAAAGTGATAAGTCGTATAACAGTAATCAAATAAAACAACTAATTAATTTTATTGTAAAAAATTCATATGTAGTTTTTGCAGGTAAAACATTTTTACAAGTCACCGGTATTCCCCAAGGTAGAAATGCTTCACCACTACTTGCTGATGTTACATTATCGTGTATACTTTATAGAGTTTAATTTTCTTAAATCTAATTCCGTATTTCGAAATGTTTTAGCTATGACCATTAGATATATAGATGATGTTTTAAGTGCTTTTACTTCTAATAATAGTTATAACATGTTCGATTTTTTAAAGATATTTATATCCATATCAATTACCTTTATCAAAAACCACTGTTAACAGTTTTACATGTAATTAATTAGATTTAGATATAAAACTTAATGATAACAATGTTAAAATTGCTGTTTATAACAAAACAGAAGATTTCAGTTTTAAAGTATTTAGATATATTCACAAAACCAGCAACGTTTCTAATGATCTCGGGCTTAGCGTGTTTTACACCTAACTTATAAGATTTTGTAGAATCTGCTCTAATACAAACGATTTTGGTCTCCGAATTAAATCCTTATATAGAGTTAGAGTATGGTTGCTTTTAAACTGAAATGAAAATTTTTTAATTTTCAGTAAAAAATATAGACCATTTGTTGTTAAATTTGATCTGATAAATCGTAAAAATTGCGATAAATTTATTAAAAAAATTTTAACTACAGATTAATCTAAACTTGATGCTGGGCCAACATAATTTCGATAGCCATACCAAAAGATTAATATGTAAAATAGGTGTATAATATGGTTTTTAAACGCTTTGCGCTTGAAAAATGTTTGTGTTGATACATTTTAAAGTGTTTTTTTTTTGTTTTTGTTTTTGGGTTTTTAAGCCTTTTAGTGTTGTGATAGTTAACCAAAAATCAAAGTAGGTAGTTAAGTAGGTAGTTAACTACTTTAAAAATTATAAGTAGGTAGTTAAGTAGTTAAATAAAATTACAAGTAGGTAGTAAGTAGGTAGTTAACTACTTGAAATTTTTGAACTAGGTAGTTAGTAGTAAGTAATTAAGAAGGTATTTAAGTAGTTAATCCTTTACCTAAAAATATACTTGCCTTAGTAGGAATGAAATATTAAATTTTTAATGTAAAAAACACTTAGTCATTCCTTTAATAATTAACAATTTCCATATTTTATCGGTTTTTGCCAGTTCTTTATGTTTAGCAATATTTACATAACGGCTGGACAGATAATATAACATAGTTCAAATTCAAGAAGTTGTTTACAAGAAAAAATAGTTTATTGTTAAGTTAACAAATTTTGCTGACGTATTTTGAAAACTTATTTTAAAAGGTTTTGTATTTTTTACCCACTTTATTGTATAACAGTACTGATGGGCTAGAGTTCGCAAATATATCTAAAAACTTCAACGATTTTAATTAGGTTCATAAACTATAAAGCACCTTGTGTATAAAATCACTGTTAAGTGGCGAAATATCGATTTTTATTGAAGACTCGCAGCACGTGCAAATTACTGCAGATTACTGTACACGTCACATTTTGTTTCAAACAGCTGTGAGTTTTATGTAAAATCGCCCTGCAGATATTGATTGTTTGTGTAAAAACACTAAATACTTGACTGCTTACTTCACTAACTACTTGCTGACTACTTTGCTAACTACTTTCTGCCTACTTTTTAACTACTTTGTTAACTACTTGAATTAACTACTTTATTTTTTAAAAGTAGGTAATTAAGTAGGTAGTTAACTACTTTTAAAAAAGAAAGTAGGTAGTTAAGTAGTTAGCCAAAATCATGGTAGTTAAGTAGTTAAGTAGTTAACTACTTAAGTAGTTATCACAACACTTTCAATCACTACTTCATTTCGTTTTCCAAATGATGCTTATGCTTCCCGTTCTTGGTTTCGGCGAAAGAACGGTGCTCTGTGTTGCTTCGGTTCGCCGAGTGACACTACTTCCGTTTCTGGTTCTGCAAGTTAACGGTGCATTTTAATTTTTTGTGAACGCAAATTGGATTTTTTAATGTTGCAATTGTTTTGTTACTTGTTAGTATTGTACGTTCTTTCAAATTTATAGTTTGTATTATAAAAGCTTCTATATGTCTCGTTGTGAAACAGAAAACTTTTTTGTTATTGACTTAGGACTAATTGTGGCCTTTTATTAAGTAAGATTACAATACCGTTGATTGATTATCTGATGTATGTTACTGCTCGTGTGTAGCGCGTGAAATATGCGCGAGTGTTTTTCGAGATTTTTATTCATTTTTTCACGTTTGCATGGTTTTTCTTGTTTTATTAACTTAATAATCATTTTGCTTTTTGTATTCGCTTGATAAATTTGGGTATGTATAATGACGTATTTTATTTTGCATACTGATGAGCTCAAAAATATGATAGGTCATTGAATATTTTTTATTTAAAATTTTTTCTTTTGTGTTTTGCTCAGTAAAATTATTTTTGTTAATTTTTACTTGTATTTGCCTTCGCAAGAAGGGACTTTTTGGCATAAAACTTAATAATAAAAAGTGTCTATGCTTGGAGGAGCGAAATACTTTTTATGCTTTTTTAGTCAAAAAATTATTATTTTACCAAGCATTATTTTGATTCTAAATTAATTAATTTATAAATATTAGGGGCATGTCAAAATTTGTTATTTTTGTTTTTAGTTACCTTTTAAAAAATTTTTGTTGCAAGCCTTCTTGGCAGGTTTGTTTGCTGTTTTTTGTGTTTTTTTTTTAATCAAAAACACAAAAAACAGTTTTATGTATTCTTTTTTTTCTTTTCCTCCTTTTTTCATTATATGTTTGCTGTTTTCTATTAAAACAGCATACAGGGCGTTCTGATGGTAAAAATTTCAAAATTAATAACAAACAAACAAAACAAATAAAAAAATTCAGTTTTGTGGGCATTTTTTTTAAAACTAAAGGAAATAGGTCTAAAAAAATAAAGGGAAAATTATTTGTCAGCCGTATGGCTGACACAGGCTACTTGTTTTCAGAACAGTGGTATTTAAATAAGCAATGCAGTGGCGTTTTTCAGATTTTTTGCTGTTCTTTAAAATGAATTAAATTTTTTAATATTATCAGTTTTTAATTTTATATAAATTGACCGCTTTTAAGAGTCAAGGATTGATCGCAAAGCGTTTTTTAGTAATTTAATTAAAATATTCTTAGGGTTTTAAAATGCTAAACATCAAACAATAATGTTATAGATCCGTACAAAGTTCTTCAGTTTCACCATCACGCTCATCACCAATAAATAGCAGAGTGAATAGTGACTCATCGCCCTATGATTTGTCTCCTTCATTGCCGCCTTCAGATCAGTAAGTTCTTTATTCTGGTAGTAGAATTCTTATTAAGTTTGCATAAATAAAGTTTGCAAACAAATAAACCTAAGATATTGTCTATATAAATGGGGCAGAAAAAAAATTCAGTCTTTTATGATATTCGAATCTTATTCCCCAAAATCTCCAAATCTCCAAAATTAATACAAATAAAATTGAATAATATTGCGCACGTTGCATCCTACCCATTCCCGGGATGGTTTGTTCTTCCGTTACAATCTTGAAACCTTTGTATGACAAAGGTGAACCATTCGTTCCATGGTCGTGGTATTTTTGTCTCATGGTGGTGGTATTTTTGCATGACCAATGTCGTACCTAAACCTTACCGCGGTAAACTCTGCGTATGACCTAAGTCGTATTTAACTCATACATAATTTTTTTACGTGATTAGTGCCCAGTGAGCGAGCAAAATTAGTCCCCAATGAGCGAGCAAAATTAGTGCCCAGTGAGCGAGCAAATTGAAATGGTTACAGCTGTATGGTAGCAGTATGCAGATTTTATGCAGTATGAAATATCCCACGTAATACCTTGTTTTTCTCCCTCCATAACCTATAATGGGGATTACGCCACATTGGAGGTCGTGGTTGATTTGGTCTACTAAACCGCCATTGCCACCTTAGTGAGGTAATTGCCACACCATTTGTTGTGTGCATGGTGGCTTGCCGCGCTGAGGGGGCTCAGGCCTTTACCGTGTGGCCATTGCGGCCTAGCCCACAACCGGAGGGTAAAGTCTATTTTTTATACATTGTTGTGCAATCAAAAGATAAGCCTTCCTCCCACGGTAAGGTGATCCGACTAAACGTAGGCCTAGGGACTAGATGTGAGATAGGAGAAATAAAATTGTGCTTGTACATTTGGTAGATCATGTACTAAATTTTAATTAATCTAGGGGAAAGTAACAGAAGACAAAATCAAGAAACACCTGAAGGGAACCTTTAAATATTGTACTCTCAACTTACACGTTTATCCTTTTACTTATATTTCTGTGATCTTTTTATACTATCTAACTATCATATTATTCTTAAGTTTACTTATTTTAAAATTTCATTTTTTTGGTTATTTCCTTTTCATTATTATTATTATATATTATTCTCATACAAAATGTAAAACTCACATTTGCTCCCTAAAATCCCCTGATAGGGGTGAGGCCTTGATTAACATTCTACATCAATAACAATGCTGATATAGGGTGGTAGGCGGCAATATGGAATATCCATCGCCGGCCCGCTTCAGCTATAAAAAAACACTGTATTTGTGAATAAAATCTGCATATTGCTACCGTATAACTTTAACCATTTTTATTTGCTCGCTCACTATGCAATAATCACGCACAAAATTATGTATAAGCTAAGTACGACCTAAGGAAGGCTTCACGGTTGTAACTAAAGAAAAGGCAATTACAGAAACGGGTTTATAAAATAGTTACAACTCATTCTGAAATAAAATGCCCTACATTCCGGCCAACTAAAAACAGACCACATGTAGGTGGTGTAATTTGTTCAAATGTTAAATAATCCAAAAAATCTCTTATTTATCCAAAAGCGGGCTTTTAATTTTTTTTAGCAAGGGTAAATCGTATTTTAATATCAGGAATACAGTTCTAAAAATAAAATTTAAAGCAAAACATTAAATATTTTGTAAATCTAAACTATAAGTTTTTCGCAGGGGTGAACATCCACAAAGCTGTATGGAAACTGCTTGTTACGTTCACGGTACTAATTTCAGTTCTCATGACAGTACAGTAAGCGACCTATTTGAATTGGATATCCCTATGCCCAGGTATTTTTGCGAACAAATTTATTGTCCATCGTCCATAGGTACGTAAAAAGTCGCACATGCGCGATTTTATGCGACTTTTTTCATAAATATCCACCGTTTTCCGCTAGTTTTCTCGCGCAACAATTTTAACACAATATTATGGTTGAATTATATCTGGCTAACGCTGAAAATTAGAATGCAGACATGAGGGGACCTATTGAAATTGTGCGGTAATGACGTTTTTTTAAAACAAATAAGAACGCAGAATTTTTTTTAATTCAACCTTTTCACAAAATATACAATAATTAACCAACTTTAGCCCTTTAAAAATGTGCATTTAGGTTACAAATTAAGTAATTTGATAAATAATTATTAAAATACAGTTTTTAATCTTTGTTATTAATCCGCTCTAGTGAAAATTTTTGAATATTTTTGTTGTTAAATAATCGATTCAGTACTGCAAATATCGCGGTCAGCTAGATTTTATTTGCCTATAGGCACCTTGCACTGGAACTCGGTTTATACACGAAGTATGCAATATACATAAGCGTCACCATAATGGATAATTACCGTATCTCCTACTTATTTTTTGTAGTATGCAGATCAACCGATTAAAAGCGCGCGAAATTTTGATCGGTT
>JASAMX010028809.1:0-20346 GCA_030248175.1 Microlaimidae sp. YZB2_3
CGCGTTTTAGACTCGCTTTTTATGACCTCAAAAATCACAAAGCAAGAAAACTGAGGCGCTCGCCCTGCGCGTTTTAGACTCGCTTTTTATGACCTCAAAAATCACAAAGCAAGAAAACTGAGGCGCTCGCCCTGCGCGTTTTAGACTCGCTTTTTATGACCTCAAAAATCACAAAGCAAGAAAACTGAGGCGCTCGCCCTGCGCGTTTTAGACTCGCTTTTTATGACCTCAAAAATCACAAAGCGTTAGCAAGAAAACAAAGATTTTGAACAGTAAAACAAAAAAAACATTGGTTAAAGGTTAGCTCACGCGTGGGACAGTTTTTCCAATTAAATTAAAAAGCAGCACTTTGCACTTTGTGCAGTTAATTGGTTATACCTTAATAATATTTAGCAGACAAATGTCCTAGTGGTAATAAACTTAAATTTTAAATTCGGTTCAATTTCAACCAGTAATAAATGAATAATTCTTTTTTTCTGAAAATAAAAAAATCGGCTAGAGTGGATGTTTTTTTTTGTTGATTTTTTAAGTTCGCCATTCTTTGTTTCTATTGTTTGAAATTTCACTGCATATAAATTACAGAATTTTCTTTACAATGAATGTTTTGAATGAATAAAATAGTTATTTAACTTATTTACACTGTAAATTATACCAAGAATGCATAAGAGTAGAGAATGTGTGACTTTGAATTGGTCTTTATTGTGTTAATTACATGTTAAACAATCCACATGTAGATGTTTTATTATAAAGAAATATATGATTACAAACGCAAAACTCCCAAATGAAATTTTTCTACAGTATACTGGCAAATTTCTTCTGTCAAATAATTCAAATTAGTCAAAATATTCCACGTTTTAACATATAAAATCTTTTATACGTCTAATTCAACAAAAAAACCTAGCTTGCAAAGTAAAAAGTAATTGTAAACGCAAAATGCATACATGAATTTTTTCCACATAATACTGTCGAGTAAACCAAATTATTAGAAATATATTTCAATGTTTTAACATGTAAAATAATTTATAAGTTGGATTCAATAAAAAAAATTGTGGAATATTTGACATTTACATGAAAAAAATCATCAAAGAGTTTTACGTTTGCAAATTTGTTAACATGCAGAATAATCTACTGTATTGCGTAGAAAAGTTATCATGTAGATTATTCCACAAACTGTAGATTGTTCCACGATCATAGTAGATTTTTTTACATGATAAAAAATCTACACCGTCGTACAATCTACTTATAATTTGAACAACTGTTTAACACACAGTACAACATTTCCTACTCTTATGTATTTTTTGCCAAACGTTTACAGTTCAAAATTAACTGTTAGTTACAAAACACAACACTTACGAAATATAAAAAAATAAAAAGAACACCAGAGTTAAATCATTTTTCAAAAAAAAATAACCCTAGTCATTTATTGCTGGTAAAAATTGAAAAGAATTTACGACTTTTGTAGTACCTAACCTATTTTTTTGGAAAGTTTGGACAAAATCTGTCCACTATTAACAAATTAGATTTACTTAGGATATATGTCTTTTAATGTCAATTTTTTGCGTCTAACACGCAGGTGTAAAGTCTAACGCCGGTGTAAGTTGCGTCTGAGGTATGAGTCTTGTTAAAGGATGCTGGTTACAAAAACACAAAGCAACAAAATGCCAAATTTATTGAATGGTTGAGTTATTTTTCAAAAAAAAAAAAATAACCATAGTCATTTATTGCTGGTAAAAATTGAAAAAAATTTTCAACTTTTGTAGACCTAACCTATTTTTCTTGAAAGTTTGGGCAAAATCTATGTCCACTATTAACAACTAAGATTTACTTAGGATATATGTCTTTTAATTTCAATTTTTTGCGTCTAACACGCAGGTGTAAAGTCTAACGCCGGTGTAAGTTGCGTCTGAGGTATGAGTCTTGTTAAAGAATGCTGGTTACAAAAACACAAAACAGCAAAAACCCAAGTTTATTGAATGGTGACGACTTTTTGATTAGTGTTTAACACGCGTTTTTCGGCTCCAAAGAAAACCAATCCTTAACTTGATGGTTTCGGTTTTTTTATAGTTCATAACTAAATTGAGGACTATTTTGTTTTTTAAAAAAATTGGTCTTGAATTGTGGCGATTTTTGTTGGCCCGTTTACAACTCTTACTAATAAATCCGTTCGGAGGCTGGGTCGTCTGGGAAAATCTTCTTGATAAGACAAAAGGGTAGGTGAACTTGGTTTTTTAAGCGACAATTGCTGGGGCAGAATTTTCTTTTTCCAACTATCATTGCGACCTGAAACATTAATAATTCGTTTAAGAAAAAACAAATAATCTGTTTAAATATTAGAAAGTATGGACCATTTTTTGATGATACAGTATATTGTTTCATTCTATTGAATACATTTTTCGCTACTTTTTATTTTTAGTCCAACAGACAGTAAATTATGTGTGAAAATTAATTTTATTTGTTTTTGGAATATTTTTTAAAATAAAATAAAATAAAATAAAATAAAATTTTTTCATTGTATAAGCAAAACCAGCAAACAATATTGCGGTTTAAATAGAAAAACGCGTGAAAACGCGTAAATTGCAGAAATAAAAAAATTATATAGCAAAACCATGTTTAGCAAAACAAACAAATACAAAAAATGATCTCTTATGAAAAAAAATTTTAAGTAGTTTTTTAGAATTATAAACCCACGTACAGTGAACGTACACGTACGTATAGCATGGAAAAGTGCTTGAATATGAATTTACAATTTTTATCCATTAATAAAAGATTTGCAAACTTTTCTGCTGCACAGTTTCTAATATAATTTATTGCGCGGCCTTAGGTTAAAAGAGTAGTAAACAATCTAAAAACAGGGTTATTAAAAAAATCTAAAAACAAAATTGTTTACCTATATCAAGAATATATAACACAAGAGAATGTCCGACTGTACACTAAATTTTTGATCAAAATTATGCGAGAGAAGTCGCACTTTCAAATTCGTGTGCGACTTTTTTCGCTAAAATCCACCATTTTCTGCTAGTTGTCCCGCGATGCGATTTTTACACAGTGTTAATTTTCTCGCAATGGGGACTGCGACTTCTTTTGCATTCTATTCTGCTTTAGTCGCACTGCGATTGTTTTCGCACTGTGAGTCTGACTGCACAACAAAAAAATAAAAACAAAGCGGAGCAAAAATTTTGTGTTTAAATGAGTAAAAGTCGTTTTTTTAACGTTAAGATGTCAAAACTTTTTAGTTTTAATGAAATAAACTAAATTTACAACGTTTTAAATTTAAATAAAGCTAGATTTGAAGTGTTTTACTCTATTGAAAATGATTACCTGCGTCTGTATTTTTTGTTGTTGTGCAGTTAGACTCGCAGTGCAAAAATAATTGCAGTGCGACTAAAGCAACATAGAGTGCAAAAGAAGTCGCAGTCCCCACTGCAAGAAAGAAAACTAACACTGTGTTAAAAATCGCAGAGCGGGAAAACTAGCGGAAAATGGCGGATTTTTGCGCGAAAAGTCGCACATGAATTCGAAAGTGCGCCTTTTCTCGCAAAATTTTAGTCAAAAATTTAGTGTACAGTCGGACATTCTCTTGTCTTATATATTCTTGCCTATATTAATTAAAAAAAACTTTGAAGTTTGTTAATGTTTCTTTAACCACAATACTTTTCAGAAATAAAACTTTAAAAAATATGGCTACTGATTTTGATGAACTTCTGATCAAGTTCGGAACCGCCCAGAACTTCATTACAAGCAAGAAAAACATACATGGACAGAATTAATCAGGCAAACAGC
Organism: Microlaimidae sp. YZB2_3; assembly: GCA_030248175.1. Lineage (NCBI taxonomy): Eukaryota > Metazoa > Nematoda > Chromadorea > Desmodorida > Microlaimidae > Microlaimidae sp. YZB2_3. The sequence continues at coordinate 3,781 of JASAMX010028809.1, forward strand.
CGGGAAGTAGTGAAAAAGAGTAAAAAGTAGAAAAACAGTGAAAAATAAACATTTTCTTAGCTCTACGTCCACGCGAACTAAATGCTCTCCAGCGGTGCAATGCCACCCCAGTGTGAACCTAGCGGTGGCAATGCCACAAGTGACATTCCTACCGGTGACAGTGGCATTCCCACCGGTGGCATTGCCACCTCAGTGTGAACCAGGCTGTAGAGTCGCGGCCACAATTTATGGTTATGGGTTTCTGTAAAACAAAAATAGGGTACTTTTAAACAAAACAGTAAGCATATTAAAGTCTGTTTGTTATGACAACAACAGTTGTGGTTATGGGTTTCTGTAAAACAAAAATGGCGCATTTTTAAACAAAATAATTAGCATATTAAAGTCTGTTCTGTTTAAAGTAAAATTTCACGATGTAATCCGGGGAAGAAGACGTTTTTATTGGGTGTAGATCAAAAAATGTAGGTCTCAATAAAACTGGGCCTTGTTTTAGTTAGTGTTGTAAAAAGTTACTTTTACTTTTACTTAAACTAATAAAAGTAACGGATTTTGGATTACTTTTACTTTTACTCAACTTTTGAAATTTCAATTACTTTTACTTTTACTCTTAGGGTGCGTTCATACTTATGACAAAACGTCCTTTGGACAAAGTCCAAAGGCGTTTTTACATACGTTTATACGCTGTATTTGTCCTTTGGACTTTGTCCAAAGGACGTTTTGTCATAAGTGTGAACGCACCCTTACTCGATTTTCGAAATTTTGATTACTTTTACTTTACCTCTTACTCGGATTTTTTCCTGCAATTACTTAGATTAATTTAGGTATAATTTAAACAATTTAAATGAGTAGATTCCTTATGAGCTTGTTGTAAAATGAGTGGCAGAAGAAAATTTTTTAAGCCGCTAACATGCTAGAACCATTTATTTCGACCAAAAAACTTATTAAACTGATAATTTACTCATAAAATTAGCAAAAATCTTTAGAACAGAGCTCTGGGGCCGGTTGCATAAAAATCCCTTAGTAGAGTGAAAAAATCCCTTACGTTTTCACTTAAATACAGTAATCTCTCTAGGTTAAGTTTTCCCTTAAGTCGGTTGCACATAAGCGATTTCCCTTAACCTTAACTTAGGGCGTACGTACTACATTGTAAGGGAACTTATGTTAACATTTAAAACTAAATATTGCTGCAAAAATAAGTTAAAACACATAAAAGTGCAAACATTTATATTAACACAGTAATAAATAAATGAATTCTATATTATATTGTTTAAAAAATTACTTTATTTTATCAAATAATCTTAAATCGACGATTTATTTTCATGTTTTATTCGGAATTAGGTGTTTTGTTGCAATTTTCGGCTTAAGTTATTAGATTTTTTGATAAAAACACTTAAAAACCAAAAATAAATCTGTTCTTTATCCAATCTTAAATTCATTGTGCTCAAAATTTTTAATTTTATTTAAATAAACAAAAAAATTAAGGAGCCAAAACGAAGAGAGGACTTGGGTCAATTAATGAACATCATGTTTTGTGCAGAATAATGCTGAATTTTTTTATTAAATATAACAACGATTTTCGTTTCATCGTAAAAATTAATTACTTACTACGTATGCAGGGACCTTAAAATTATTATAAACTATGTAATTTTTCTTAAAACGACTTATAATCTTATTAATGGCGCATCAGCTCTATTTGAACTATTCCCATTAAAGTCTAGGGGTCCTCTTGACCACCCTTGGGATTTAAGGGAAAACTTAAGATAAACGTTTAAGTAAAATTGTTTATGCAACGCACTTGACGTTAATTTGCTTTTTGCACCACTTAAGTGCAAATTTAAGGGAATAATTACTTTAAACGTTTTATGCAACCGGCCCCTGGAGCTTAAAAATCGGCGTTTTGTTCCGTTTCAAAATTACTTTTATTATACTTTTACTCTTACTTTTACTTAAAAAAATAGGTCTTACTTTTACTTTTACTTTACTTGAATAAAATTTTGACCTTTACTTTTTCTTTACTTTACTTAAATTAAAAAATCACAAATTACTTTTACTCTTACTTTACTTAAATTAAAATTTTTCAAATTACTTTTACTTTTACTTAAAATAATCCAAAATCATTACTTTTTACAACACTAGTTTTAGTATTAGTACCTATGAACATAAAAATATATTATGAAAAAAATCTTCTTTCAAACTTCAAAAACAGCTGTTACACATATTGTAAAAAGTATACAATAATTGTTTACTTTGAATATATATTGTAGCTTAAATATATATTGTGGCTTAACTTAATTTTAAACTTATTAAAGGCAATTAAAAAAATTATTCCGCACATTTTTATTACATCATATTGAAAAGTTTTCAGTAGACCACAAGTGGCATTCTGGAAAACACTAATAATTACCCTAATAAATTTATTCCAATCAAAATAAAAACAATAAATATATATTGTAAATTAATAATGCTACCGCATATGGGAGCGAAAATGAATGCAATAAATTTTTTTCTAGCACCGCAAAACCACCTTGCCCAAAATGAAAAATAACAGTCAATGCGCGTATTTTATTTTCTGTTTAATTAATCCTTCAAAAGAAAATATTTATCCACCTCTCGATTTGGATAAATTATTATCCTTTAAACAATAAAAAAAAATTATCTTTAACCTGGATAAAATTGATTTTTCCTAAAATTGATTTTTCTTAAGCACATAAAAAAAGTTATGCCGGAATAACAGCCCGGGGGTCGCATTCTGAAGAAACCCTTATATTTACCCCAACAAATCCATTCCAATGAAAATAAAAAAATAAATATTTATTGTAAATAAATAAACCTGCCGCATATGGGACAGAAAATGATTGCAATGAATTTTTTTTAATATTTTTTTTCGCGCCGCAAAACCACCTCGCGCAAAATAAAAAATTTAGTCAATGCGTGTATTTTATTTTTTATTAAATTAATTCTATGGGAGAAAATATTTAACCACCTCTCCAGTCCATAAATTCTTATTGTTAAAACAATAGAAAAAATTTAACCCGACTTTTACCTAGGTAAAATTAATTTTTCACTCGCATCCTTAAGGTCTCTCCAGACAGTTTTTATTGCAGAGCGTTCAGTAGTAAACCAATTGCAATAAAGAGCAAAAATTACCCATTTTTATTTACACATTTATTTTTGAATTATTATAGTTTTGGTTATTATAAAATTTTAAGATATTCAAATGACGAAAATTTGACTAATTGGCGAAAAGCAGACAACAAATCCTGTTTACAATAATGATATTTTTTGAATTTATGTGAAATAAATTTTTAAAATTTAAAAAAAATAAAAAAAAACATTATTAAAATCAAAAAAAAAAAAAAATTGTGGCCAAATCTGTTTTAGATCTAGGGACCTTTCAAAAAGGTGACGAAGCGCTAACCGACTACGCCACTGCTACCGGTGACGTGCAAAATCCCCATAAAAGTAGTGTAAATTCCCCATGGCCAAATTCCCCATAACGTAGTGCAAATTCCCCATAACAATCAGAAAAGCGTTTGCAAACTATACAAAGTGTTAAAAACACTAAGTTTTAATCATAAAAGTATTAAAAATGTTTTAATTTTTTCCTAAGCCTAAGCAAAGCCCTAAAATCAAGCTAAATTTTATCATGATAAAGTTTTGTTGTATTTTCCAAGTGTCAAAATTTAAAGGAAATATTGCAAACGCATTATATTTATGGGGAATTTACACCACCTTATGGGGATTTTGTAACGTTTATGGGGATTTTGGCCTATGGGGAATTTATCCATGGGGTTTTTATACGGACCCCTGCTACCATGGGATGATGAGCTGTAAAAGCGATTTATAAACACACCCTCTGAAATAAATCGATAAAACGCACGACGCACGACAGAATTATTTATGCGTTAAAAAATACAAAAGATATTATGGCCTTCCAAAAATTATAAATTTCATTAGAAATATACTATCTGGAGCTTTAAATTTTACCAAATTAAATTAAATCGAAGTTTCACCGAAATTTTGAAAAAATTAACCCCCATTTTTCACGGAAAATTGTATATTAAACCATAAATACAACAGTATTCAATTTAATTTTTACGTACGTGAAAAAGGGTAACGGTGTCTCTCTATTGGAAGTATTTTTTTTAATAAATAGTGTGCAGTAAATATTTTGAAGGGTTTTAAAACAATTTCATTGCAATTTGATTTTTAATATCAATTATTTCAATTACTTACAATAATATAATGAATGTTCACTTTATAATTGTGATATTTCTGCCTTTTTAACACTCATATAAATTTTTTAGTGAAATATTACTGTATTTCACGAGATCTCGTATGCCAAAATCGCGATTTTCCATACTTAAGAAAACTGTCCGGAGAGACCTTAAGCACCTAAAAAAAGTTACCCCGGGGCAACTTTTAACCGCGCGTCAGAATGCGACCGCTGGGCTGGTAAATCGGGGAATGAATTTATTGGGATAAATATAAGTGTTTCGTCAGAATGCGACCTCTGGGCGCTGTTTCATAAAAGTTAGGAACATGCCCTTTCTTTGTAAATGTTCACTTCTTTATTGTAGAAAAATACAAAGAAATAGAAATGCAATAGATTTTTGAAAAAGCCTATAAAAAACCAAAAATTTGCATAAATAATAATTGCATAAAACTCTATGCTCTAACACAAGATTTCATTTCTTTGTAATTATTTACAAAGAATCAAAATGATCCTAACATTTATGAAACAGCGCACTGGTTGTTATTACCGCAGAATAAATGAGATTTCATAAAAAATACAGACTGTAACGCTTTTTAAATTTAAACATAACCTTATATAACTACAAAATAATTCAGACGCACGCGTATTTTATCACAACTCTGACTTATTTTACCTATTGGGTGAGATGGATAAAAAGAGCCGCCGCCACTTTTTTTTTAAAACGGAATGAACCAGATTTTGAATAAAATAAAAGCGACTGTGAATTTTTTAAGAATTCACACAGAACCTTGTATACACATAAATACACAATGATGCACACTCACGTGCATTCTATCATGACTATGACTAAATTTACCTATTGGGTGAGAGGAGTACGAAGAATCGTCGTTTTTCTTGGAAGCTGAATCCAAGGACAACTCCCCCTGGAGTCTCTGGTGGCTCTTCACGCCCATTTCTTTGGGAAGTTTGGAGAGAGCGAAAAGTTCCGCGAAAATTCTATCCACGCCGTCTCCGGTTTTCGCTGAGCACTCCACGAATTTGCAGCCTAAATACGGTACAGCGTCTTTAGAGCCACAAGTAGGGAACTTGGAGCCGTCGGAACTTGTTGGGAACTTGGAGCCTTGAAGACAAAAAGGGTTTAAGCTTAGACTTAGGCTTTGCTTGGGCTTAGGTATGGGTATTAGCGATTTTTATTTTTGGCTCCAAGTTCCTAGCTTATGACTTCAATTTCCCCACTTACGGCTCCAAGTTCCAGCTTCAAGTTCACTTGGCTCCATCGACTGTAAATCACAGGGAATGGCTTCCAGGTTTCCAAGTAGAGGTTTCACAGAGGTTTCGAAGTATAAACAATTTCATACAAAATATATTAAAATAGTTTTGCTTACAATCTTTTCATATAATTTTCTTAAATTTAGCTATTTAGTATGGGTGTTAATAATGCAAAAAGATTCAAATTTTTTTAACGATAGCGTTCTAATTTTGAGTAGTGAAGGAAGTAAATAATTCATGTTAAAAATTAAATTACATTGAATTTTATTTTAACTACACTGAAACATTCATTGTATATAGTTTCAGTAGTGAAACAAAAAATATATAACATAAAAATAAAGGGAAATATATATGACTTCATAATATATTGCTCAGACACACTTACTGTCCTAAGCAGGGCACACCCTAATTACAGCCCCAGAGAAAAGTTCAAGAAAAAAACATATTTTCGCGTACAGAAATCTTGAGTTTTGAATTTTAATAAAAAAATCGTAAATTTTGTAAATATGATAAAAATAAAAAGCTTTTTTTTAAAATCAAAACTAATAATCTATAGAGTAATTTAAATAAAGTAAGTTATAAAGTGAATTTTTTCTAAGGGCCGTAATTAGGGCAATTAAGGATATTAACTGCCCTAATTAAGGCGCGCCTTAATTAGGACAGTAAATATGTCTAAGCAATATATGAAATAACATATTTTTTCCTTTCTTATTATTATGTTATATATCTAGTTCTGTGGAAAACACTTGCAATGCAGAAGAAAGGTGACCTTTTCCACAGACGTGAAGGATTTTTAAAATCCTTTTTACTTATGGAGTATAAAAAATTTTCCGTAAATATTTTGAGGTTAATTTTTCCTCCAATGCGGCAAGCAGTGTACTTCAAATGAAAAACATAAAGTTTAAAATCCAGACATTTTATCTCCTAGCAAATTTGAAATTTTTGCAAGGTCATGATATTTTTCGTTTTTTGAAACACATAATAATTCGAAGCAAAGTTGTGCCGGCGGGGTGTTCAAAAAAATATTACAATACTTTTTTAAAGGTGTATTAAGTTTTAGAGATACGTAGAGCTCGCCTGTCTCTTTTTCGTTCTCCCGTTTTTTTTTCTATTAAATTTTTAAAGCAATTTTAACAATCTAAAATTATCTGAAATTAATTGTTCGAAAAGAGAAGTAAACAGCTTTTGGCCAAAATAGATTATTTCTCATATATCTTGTTAAAACAACCAAATATTTTACTCGATTTCAATTTACCTTTGGCCGTTAATGAGGTTTTTCTAACAGTTTCTATTGACAGTTGGCGCTGAGATGGCGAAAGGTCAGTTTTGTTAGCCGCAATGACAGTTGGACTGTGCACATTTTCTCCGTATTTTTTGCCCTTTTCCTCTTTTATTTGATTGTTGAGTCTTAGGGCTTCGTGCAAACTGGCACTATTATCAAGACTGCACACAATGATAAACAAATCGCCTGCAAAATTTAGTATTTGAAACGGTAATTAATCAATTAGCTCCAGCAGTCTGAAAGACATACAATGTACTGATACACACACCCATTACTACGTCGATTTTTACTTAAAAATATCAATTTGTGAGCTTTAAAAAGCCGCACGCCACACATAAACGCCTATATAAAGTAATAAAAATTGTTCAACAGCTATAAGTTACCCTTTTTAGAAGGTACACTTTATGTTTTTAAGAAAAATTTTCCATCGAGTACTGACTTAAAAAATTTTTTGGATACCAGAGTTTTCTAAATGTTTTTTTATGCCTAATTATTTTGCATGGATAAAAATGTTCCAATATTAAGTTTTTTTAATAAGTAAAAAAAGCAGAGCCTTTTTTAAGAACGCACCATTATATAAAAATGCACCATTACACAATTTAGCTTAGTTTTTAGGTTTTGCTCAGTCAGGCGAAGGAGATATAATTTAAGCGATACTGAAGTTAAATAAATTTTTAAACCCCAAAATATTTGTTGCCTATATTTATAATAGTCCGTGATAATGTTAAGTAAATTCTGATAAAACTTCCATCAGCATAAGCATTCCATGACTAATTTGTTGTTTTTGCAATAAGTTTCCACAGCTTTTACGTGGCTAACAAACCGACTAATGAAACGTCAAAACCGCTAGTGTATCAGACTATCAGATTGAATCAAAATCAGCGTAAAAACTAGTCTGGCAGTGACTTGTTTTAATTAATTATTCGGTTGTTTTAGTGGAATTAGCAAAACCGCATTTTTTATTAACACATTCTTTAAACGTCCTTTATATCTTTTATTTGAATCCTACTTGGTTAAAGAGGACTCAAACTAAGTAGGATTCAAATGTTGCATCTGAGTTTTTTCTAGGACTCAAATATGGCAGAGTTGTTAAATGATTAAAAACAACAAGGTAACTGGCCTAAAACTGCCCTTTGTTAAGTGTTTTAAAGAGATTTTTGGCTAAAATGCTTCTTAATTAAAAACTTACTAAATTATGTAATGTGACCTTCCGTTAAAACTCAAAGTGTTACAAGCGTTAATAAAAAAACGACTAGCTTGTTTTTTTTGGTTGTCCGGCCTATGGTTTAATGGATAGCACAACAGAGTCGACTTTGGTGGTTACGTGTTCAATTCCTGTATTGGGCAAATTTTTAAATAAATTTGGCTGTCTAAATTTTTTAGCGCTTGGTTATTTTCGTTTCTACTTTGGGTCGTCACATATTTGGTGGCGGATACACACCTCCGGGTCTGTATACCAGTGCACCTCCAGTGCTGGAGTAGACAGACGGGCTTGTTGATGCTGGTGGAAGGTTGTGCATTGAATCGAAGAGCTGAGAGCAGCTCTTTTGTTGGTGGGAAGGTGTGGCACCACATACGCTGGATGTGTCCCTTCCGTGAAAACTCACAGTAAAAGCGTTAATAAAAAGCGATTAACTTTCCTGTATTTGTCCGGCCTAATGATTAATGAATAGAACGCCAGAGTCGACTTTGGAGGTTACAGGTTTAATTCCTGTATAGGCCAATTTTTTTAATAAATTTGGCTGTCTAAATTTTTCAGCGACTGGTTATTTTCGCGTCTACTTTGTGTCGTAACATATTTGGTGGCCGATACACACCTCTGGGTCTGTATACCAGTGTACCTTCAGTGCCACAGTAGACAGACGGGCTTGTTGAAACTGGTGGAAGGATGCGTATTGAATTCAAGAGCTGAGAGCAGCTCTTCTGTTGGTGGGAAGGTGTGAGACATACGCCGGATGTGTCCCTTCTGTTAAAATTTAAAGTAGAAGCGTTAATAAAATGTCATTTTCGAATTGTTCTCCTGTCGTTGTCCGGCCTATGGTGTCAGAGTCGATTACGTTTTGGGTTATGAGGTTATGGGTTCAATTCTTGTATCCGCAAAATTTTTGATTATCTTTGTCTGTCTGAATTTTTCAGCGCCTGGTTATTTTCGCTTCCACTTTGGATCGTCACAATGTCTAACAAGTCACTTGAGTTAATAAAAAAATTATATTATGTTGAAAAAATCCGTGTGAGTTCTGTTTTGTTTAAAAAAAGTGTTACTTGTAACCTGTTAGAAGTGCCAAACTTCGAGCTGCTGGAAACGGATCATTCCCTGAAGTGTCCAAAATATCCAACTGAAAATGACCTTCTCCTTTTATTTTATACAGTTTCCTAAAATTAATGTTTTAGTGGATTAAACGTTACTGGATTGACTGCATATTATGCCTATGTTAACTGTATTTACACCAAAAATATATAATATAATGAAAAATGTGCAACCCCCATATAAAAAATTAAGTCAGTGGTAATTATTATAATGAACCGCTCCTTTTAAATGGCACCCTCCATAATAATGATATAGCAGCCATTTCAAATCGCGCGAATTAAAATGAAGAGGAATTAGCCATTATAATAGCATAACTTAAATTCAATTCATATACTCACAAGTGTAATATATTGTCGGGGCCGCATGAGTTTTCTTTTGTCCGACAGTAATACATCGTGAGTATATAAAATAAAATCAAGTTTTATTATTGCAATGAAAAGTAAAGATAAAACGTTTATTGCGTACATAAGGATAAGACGCTTCAGAGTTATACATTAATTTCTAAATAAATAAATTACAAAAATTCTTTAATGTTAATAAATACAATATAATATATGGAAGTTACAATACTAATAAAACATACTGATAAAAGTATATGACTAAAAGGAATAGCAATAAGGAACAGGAACATCGATTAAAAATATAAATTATATTAAAAACCAAAAAAAAACTCAATACTATAGGTAAAATACTCGCAGCTAAGAACGTAGGCGTGGTTTAATTTTCGCCTTTAAAAAAACACATTATTTTACCTGTTTTTAATGAAAACTTAAAAAAATTCATTGCTAATAAAAGATTATTTTATATTTGGTTTTAGTGTACAGAAATCTATTTTATATTTGGTTTTAGTGTACAGAAGTCATATATATATATATGAATTTTGTAATCAACGCTTGTGTTTTTGTTTAAATTTTGTTATGTTATACGTTTAAAATCGATTTAGGTTAAGATTACTTGGTGGCAAGTTGACATTTAACATTGTTTTGAAATACTTGCTGCAGTCTATTTTAACGGCGCAGTGTAAAATGAATTATTTTAATTTGTTTCCGGCCAGTGGTTCCCACGCGCAAAAGACAGCATGCGTATTGTAAAATTGCATACGTACTCACAAAATTGCGAATTCATTTCGGATTTTATAAGCTCAAGTAAAGTTGGAAGCGTGCCCATACATGATTTCTGCTACCATTACGCTGGTTATTCGATTTAAAAGAGGAAAAAGAATTCCGAGCGATTATTGGAGTATACAAGAAAGCGAAAGTCGCAGCTATGACCATTTTACCTATAACAACATTTTTGTTTAAAACAGGTTTATTTTTCTTAACACAGATTGTTTAAGGACAAAACACCGTTTGAACTGAAATTCAACATTGTTTTTAAACATCAGTGTAGCTGCTGCATGCTGCTTACACTGACGAGTCCATTTGTCACATATTTCAGGGCACATATTTCACATGCCTGGATTTCAGAGCATATTTTGGTATTTCATGCCTGACAGAGCGATCAGTTTTATCTAAGTCATCCGCGATACATGATCATGTTTTATTTTGTAAAGACCAAACTGTTGAGCAAAGTTTTAATGATTTTCATGTTTTAGCATCTGATTCTAATGAGTTTTGTCTTAAAACTAAGAAAAGTTTCTGTATTAAGAAAAAAAGCCTATTTTAAAGCTCAATATTGCTAGTATTGAGCTTTTTTGTTTTTAATATATATATTTTTCCTCGATGTTCCTCTTTCTTATTGCTATTTCTTTTAGTCATATATGTTTTAGCAGTATGTTTTGTTAGTATTGTAACTTTCATCATATTATATTGTATTTATTGACATTAAAGAATTTTTGTAATTTATTAATTTAGAAAGGAAAGTATAACTGATGAATGATACAGCTGAATCCGAAGCGTCTTATCCTTATGTACATACTTAATATCTTATCTTCACTTTTTATTGCAATAATAAAATTTCGATTCCCCCATGGCAAATCTATTGCTTTTTTTGAATAAAAATTGTTTAAAACTTAAATGCAATACAAACAATTAGTACAATACAAACAAATCTATTGCTGAAATCAAGTTATGCTATTGTAATGGCTTCCTCTAGATTTTAATTTGCGCGAATTAAAATGGCTGCTAATTTTTTTTCGTCATAAAATGAGATCTTTTAGAGGAGTTTCGCACTTCTAAATCTATTCGGTACCTGTGAAAATCCTCAATTGTGGGATAGTAAAGATCGATAAATTGATCATTCAGAAATCGATTAAGAATGCAAGTTTTCCCAGTCCTTGTTGTGCCCAATAACACAAGACGATATGCTTTTTTAACCTAAATTGACCATAAACTAAATTTTTCCTGCAACAATTATGTTAGATAACAAAAAGAATGCATAAGAGGAGTCAATTTCCGACTACGTATTAAAAAACAATTAGCTTAGATTTTTTATTATGTATAAATAAAAATTTGGAACGGCAAAACTCTTAGATAATTTTTTTTACATAAATCACAGTCAAATAGTTTAAATTAGTCAGAATATTTCACGTTTTAACATACCAAAGTATGTATACGTCCGATGCAACAAAAAACCTAGAATATTTGACAACATTACGTGGGAAAAAACCCCAGTTGAAGATTTTACGTTCACAGTTTTTTTTTTGCAGTTCAAAGTTTGCCAAGTAAAAATTGTAAACGCAAAATGCATAGATGAAATTTGTCTGCATAATACTGTCAAACAATTCAAACTAGTTCAAGTCTTGTCTTGTAACCGGTGGCCGTGAAAATTAACTTTGAATTTGCATTTATATCTTGATCCACTGCACAATTTGTCAAATTACAAAATCGTTATTATCATTCAATCCATTCTCCGCTGTCAGTTATATATATGTTCGTTAAAAGACCAGCAAACTTAGGACCCGTGTTATTGCCTGTGCTTCACGGTATAAGCTTGCTAACTGTAAATCCCATTTACCTTTACGGCACAAATGTTAAATCAAAAAAACATCACTACCAATTGATTCTCCGTTACAAGTTCTATCTATTTATGTTTTGAATTTCAAGTCATATAAGTTTTCTTCAGCCGAGTTATAAATGTTTTAAATAATATTTGAATATAAGTTATGATCAACCGCACAATTTGTCAGATCACCAAATCGACCTATGTTCTGAATTTCAAGTTATATAGATTTATTTGGCCGAGTTATAATTGTTTTAAGTAAAATTTGCATATACGTCATGATCGACCCCACAATTTGTCAAATCACAAAATCGTGATTATCAATCGATTTTTAGTTGTCAGTTGTATCTATGTTTTGAATTTCAAGTCGTATAGATTTTATTTGGCCGAGTTATAATTTTTTTAAATAAAATTTGCATATACGTCATGACCGACCGCACAAATTGTCAAATCACAAATTCGTGATTATCAATCGATTCTCCGTTGTCAGTTGTATATATGTTCCAAATTTCAACTTATATAGAGGTGATTTGGCGGAGTTATTCAAAATCAAAGAAAGCGTTAGGAAGTTACTTACTCACTTACTTACTTACTCATCTGAAGATAATACCGGCCGCCGGAATAACATCTGTCTCAAGCAATTTGACAACCGAGTCATCCCGCGTAATATGTAATCCTGAGAATTTTGACAACCGTGAACCGAGTCATCCTGAGCAATCTGTCATCACAAACATTTTGACAACCAAGTCATCCCAAGCAATCTGTCATCCTGAGCATTTTGACAACTGAGTCGTCCCGAGCAATCTGTCATCCCGAGCATTTTAACAAAAGAATTATCCCGAGCAATCTATCATCCCGAGCATTTTGACAACCAAGTCTTCCCAAGCAATCTGTCATCCCAAGCATTTGGACAACCGAGTCATCCCGAGCAATCTGTCATCCCGAGCATTTGGACAACTGAGTCATCCCGAGCAATCTGTCATCAACTGACAAACGGAAAATCGAAACTTTATTTGTTGTTGTCAAAATGCTCGGGATGACAGATTGCTCGGGATGACTCGGTTGTCAAAATGCTCAGGATGACAGATTACTTTGGATGACTCGGTTGTCGAAATTCTCTGGATGACAGATTGCTCGGGACAATCGAAAAAATCGATTGTTGTTACAACAACAATCGATTTTCCGTTGTCAGTTGTATGTATGTTCCAAATTTTAACTTATATAGAGATGATTCGGTCGAGTTATTCAAAATCAAAACAAAGTTCAAAAGCGTTAGGTAGTTGGATAGTTACTTACTTACCTACTTACAGATCTGAAGATAATATCCGGCGGCCTGCGGCCGCCAGAATAATCTACAGAAAAATTATGTAGAAAAATTTTATGTAGAAAAATTTTTATGTAGATTATTTCACAAACTGTAGATTATTCCACAGGTCGCAGTAGATTTTTTTACAAGATGAAAAGTTTACAATGTGGAATAATCTACGTATAATAAGTGTTTAACACACAATCGGACATTCTTTACTCTTATACATTTTTGAAATAATAAATATAAGAGATTCCGTACAAAAATCACATGGACAAACTCCCTATACGTCAAAATCCCCACAAAAATCACAAAATCCCTATGAAGTAGTGTAAAGGCTGGTTCATACTTATGACAAAACGTCCTTTGGACAAAGTCCAAAGGACAATTTTAGAAAAGCCAAAACGTCCTTTGGACTTTTTTCTTTTGGACGAAGTATGAACGCTACTTAGAATTTGTCCTTTGGACAAAGTCCAAAGGACAAAATCCAAATGGAAAAATCCAAAGAACAAAAAGTATGAACACGTTGTCCTTTGGACAAAGTCCAAAGGACGTTTTTACGCTGTATTTGTCCAAAGGACGTTTTGTCATAAGTATGAACCAGCCTTAAATTCCCCATAAATATAATGCGTTTGCAATATTTCCTTCAAATTTTAACACTTAGAAAATAAAAATAAAATTTGTCATAATAAAATTTAGCTCGATTTTAAGGCTTTGCTTTGACTTAGGAAAAAGTTTAAACATTTTTTAATGCTTTTATGATTACAATTAGATTTTAAAACAAATTTTAGCTTGCAAACGCTTTTCTCAACGTTATGAGGAATTAACACTGGTTTATGGGGAATTGTTCGTAAAAATTTGACACAAGTTTTATGGTGATTTGCGCGTCACCAGCCTAAGAACAGCAACATATGAATGCAAAATGCCACAAAAAATAGTCCAAAACAAAATAAGAAAAAAACGATGATCAAAAAACTCCCGTTCAAACGAATTTTATTCAGGGTTAAAGATCGCCACGGAATTCTGTGACGCAGTGTATAAAAACCTTTTTATCCAATGAGCGTTGGGAAAAATGATTCTCCAATAAACATGGCGACCGAACCTTTTTTTAGCCCCTCTTACTTTGATTCCCACGCAGCAAAATATTTAGCCACAAATCACTAATTTTAACTGCAATTTGAGGCCCTAGAAATTCTTGGCCTTTAAAATGAGTCGGCAATAGTTTTTTAATTATTTAATAAACAAAATGTAAAAAATAGTCACGTTTTTTGAGAAATATAGTGTTTTGATATGTACAGGAACATTTCTAGCATTTAAAAAAAGATAAATACGTTATAGAAAATAAATCCGACATAAAAATATTATTTCCAATATAAACAAAGAAGCATTCATAGAAAACAAGTGATAATAAGCTAAAATTATAACTATACAAAAGTACAAAACATAAAACATATGCACTAAACTTATTTAATATCGGTTTTTGTTGAAAAATGTGATCGCATTGTATAAATATGTGTTAACTTAAAATTTTTTCTTAATTCCCTATTAGCAAGAATATATAACACAAGAGAATGTCAGACTGTACACTAAATTTTTGACCAAAATTTTGCGAGAAAAGTCGCACTTTTGAATTCGTGTGCGACTTTTTTCGCAAATATCCGCCATTTTCTGCTAGTTTTTCCGCGCTGTGATTTTTAACACAGTGTTAGTTTTCTCGCAGTGGGGACTGCGACTTCTTTCGCACTATATGCTGCTTTATTCGCACTGCGATTATTTCGCACTGCGAATCTGGCTGCGCAACAAAAAAATACAGACCCTGGTAGTCATTTTCAATGGAGTAAAACACTTCGAAACTTGTTTTATTTAATTTTAAAACGTTGGAAAGTTACTTTATTTTATTAAAACTAAAAAGTTTTAAGCATATTTAAGGTAAAAAAAAACGACGTTTACTCATTTAAACACAAAATTTTTGCTCCGCTTTGTTTTTATTTTTTTTTGTTGTGCAGCCCGACCCGCAGTGCGAAATTAATCGCATTGCGAATGAAACAGCATCGAGTGTGAAAAAAGGCGCAGTCCCCACTTTCGAGAAAAACTAACACTGTGTTAAAAATCGCAGCGCGGGAAAACATGCAGAAAATGGCGGATTTTTGCGAGAAAAGTCGCACACAAATTCGAAAGTGCGACTTTTCTCGCAAAATTTTGGTCAAAAATTAAGTGTACAGTCGGACATTCTCTTGTGTTATATATTCTTGCTATTAGTAATTAACGCGTTTTAGACGCAGAACACCAGTAGTCAACCCATAACAAATGGTTAAGGTCTAATTGGCTTTTATTTAACACAAAATTTGCATAAATTTGTTAAAATATCAATTTTTTATATTTTAAGAAAGAATTCATTAGGGTTTTTATAGAAAAAAATTCAAGATTTATATATTTGCTATAATTTTTTGTAGTCACTGAGGTTCAGACCTTATTAAATTTTTATTCAAAGCAAATATGCATAAAATTGTTTAAATATCAGTTTATTCTGTTTCAAGGAAGAATTCATTAGGATTCTTCAAGGAAAAATATAAAAAAATAAAAATATTGACAAGACTTTTTTCAACGTGATAAAATATCACGTAGTTACAAAAGTTAGAACCTTGTAAATTTTCTATTTAAACAACTTTGCATAGCATATCAATTACCTATCCTATTTTAACAAATAAATTTATAAGAATTTTTTAAAAACAAAATATAAAATCAACAAAAGTTTTTAAATGTGCTGCAATGTAACATAAATATCACGTAGTTAAAATACTTTTAGTCGACCAGTTTCTGATCGTTAAAACGATTTAATTCTATATCGTTTTAAAAATCTATTTAAAAATAATTGTTGATGTGAAAAAGAGTCTAAAAATTCTTGTAGTACTTGTTAAGTTTTGTTTGTATTTTTACTTTGCTTGGCTTATGTGACAGAGTATTGTAAGATAAAATCCATAATTTTAATCTAAAATATATTTTAAAGTTTTTTTATTTCGCATAAAAAACTTAAAGGAGCACTGTCACAAATCAAATTCCTATAACGCCCGAACCGGACTGCTCCTTTAATACCAAACCTACCTAACTCAACTTTGGTATTTAGAGTGCTCCACTACAAGGCTACAACATTTTTAAATTTCAGCTGAATCGGTTCCGTATTAAAGGAGCAGTCCGGTTCGGGCTTTATATAAATTTGATTTGTGACAGTGCTCCTTTAAGGAAGGCTG
>JASAMX010028810.1:0-18670 GCA_030248175.1 Microlaimidae sp. YZB2_3
ATATAAAATTTACAATAGAACTGGAAAACAATAACCGGATTCCCTTTTTGGACATAGAAATAACAAAAGAAATAAAACAAACGTCAACAAAACTTAATTTTAAAATTTTTCGAAAACCAACCCATTCAAACCGCTTTATTCACGCAAAATCAAATCAAGCCCAAAACCAACTACTAGGAACAGCCAAATGTTTGGCCCACCGCGCTAGAAAAATTTTGAAAAATCCAAAGGAAGAACTTGAATTTCTTTACGAAACTTTTAAAAAAAATGGCTACAAACATAATATAATTACAAATGCATTAAAACCACCGAAAATAGGACCAAAACCTAAACCAGCCCGCCGCCGAATTTCATTTCCATATATCTCAACCATTACACCAAAATTAAGAACAATTTTTAAAAAATATGACGTTGAAATAGTTTCTAAGAAATCAAACACCATTCACCAAGCAATAATGAGTAATAAAAATCCACATAATCCGAAACCTGAACCAAAAGGAATTGTATACTGCATTAATTGTACAGATTGCGATAATTTTTACATCGGTCAAACAATTCGAAAAATAAACACTAGGATCAAAGAACACAAAAAAGACCCAAACTCAGCGTTAAAACAACATAATACAGAAACTCAGCACAATATTGACTTCACAAACATTAAAATACTCGATAAATCCGCTTACATTACCAAAAAACGCTTTTCTGACGATTTATTAAAAAAAGAAGCTTTATTAATAAACTTAAACTCCAAATCGCGCTCGTTAAATACAGCAAAAACAGAAATACATCCCATGCTATTATCGGCTGCAAAAAAACACTTACCCAAGGAAATGCTTCAACTTTAACCAGTTTTTCATTCATTTTTCAAGTCTTTTATTGAAACACTACTCAAATTCATTATGTCTACTTTTCTCCTAATTATGACAACATTTATGTTTACATTAGAAATTCCTGAGTGATTTGATTTACTGATTTTATTGCCGTCCACAAAGAAAGTCTATGCACCGTTTTATCATAACACTACCAATTATTGATTTATTTCTTTTTTACCGAGTTTCCATTGTTTTTATATTATTTTTATATTGTTTTAATTGACTATTTCATGACGTATTTATTTGTTGTATTCCAAAATAATACCCTAATTGTTTGTTTGTTTTTAGACCCTTGAAAAAGAAGCACGTAGTGGCTTCGAAACGTTGGAATAAAGTTTTATTGAAGCCGTTTTATCTTCAATTTTACTGGGGTCAAAACCCGAAAACTGTACTAATATAATTAAGAAATGGAACCCCGAAAACCAGTAAAAACTCTTATTACAGAACACTACGGGTATAAAGCCACGAAGGATCTAACTAACTGCTCTAACTGTTTAAAAAAATTAGCTAAACTACAAAACCATCTTCATTTCATCGGTCGCTGCATAAAACAGAAAATCACTCCACCAGGATTTAAAATTTCAGACTCCAAATTTTTTTTTTTATTGTTTTTTCAGAAACAATTTTTTTACTTTTTCAAATTTATTTAAACTAAAAACCCTTCAAGAAAAAAAAAAACATTATCAAAAAAAGATCTGAGCTATTTTTAAGATGTGTTTCATTTATTCCAAGAAGTGGAGCTAAAATTGTTGCTAAGTATTTCGCTGGGTAGTATGTGACGGTGTCAAATTGAGATAATATCGGTCGATATGGAATGTTTGGTTTGTGAATTTTTGGTTTCCCGTAGATGTGTGGTTCTGAAAGACGATCAATTGAGGGTAAAATATTTAGTTGTTCTTGCTCGGTTAGAATTGTTGTTTTTAAAATATTTTTGAAAGATTTGTGGATTTTTGGTTTTGGGTTTGATTTTTCTTCTTGATAAGTGTTTGTGTCATTGATTATATTTTGGAGTTTTTGTTCATAGTCTGAAAAGTCCGTGACAACTGTTTTGTCTCCTTTGTCAGCTTGGGTTATGCGTAATTCTTTGTTTTTTACTTTTCTTTTTAATTCTTTTATGGCATTTGTTACTTCTTTTGGTAAATTATTTTTTGGTATTTTTGCGTTTCGAATTGTTCCGCCAACTGTTGTGCAAATTTCATCGCGATATTCCAATAATTTTTTGTCGTTTTCTATTAAGTTTTCTATTGCTGATACGAAGTCGCTAACAGGTATTGAATTAGATACCATGCTGAATTTTCCACCAAGTGCTAAAGCATCTATTTGAGGTTCGGTGAGTTCTTGTGATGATAGGTTAATTACCAAGCTATTTCTAAAATTTTTGTTTGGCCATAAAGGTTTTGTTGATTCATGCTGCTTCTTTAAAAGTTTTTCAAATTTTAAAATTTGTGAGCCTTTTTTAGAAGAGAAAGTGTAATTGTAGTCAAAATCCAATAGGTTTTCCGCCAATTTAAAGTGTTCTTTTGTGAAACAAGTACGAAATTTTCGGAAGTAATTCGCGGTTTGTGTTTTCAATATGTTTATTTGTCGCGAATTAAAAAGAAAAGTAAAAAACAAAGAATTACGCATAACCCAAGCTGACAAAGGAGACAAAACAGTTGTCACGGATTTTTCAGACTATGAACAAAAACTCCAAAATATAATCAATGACACAAACACTTATCAAGAAGAAAAATCAAACCCAAAACCAAAAATCCACAAATCTTTCAAAAATATTTTAAAAACAACAATTCTAACCGAGCAAGAACAACTAAATATTTTACCCTCAATTGATCGTCTTTCAGAACCACACATCTACGGGAAACCAAAAATTCACAAACCAAACATTCCATATCGACCGATATTATCTCAATTTGACACCGTCACATACTACCCAGCGAAATACTTAGCAACAATTTTAGCTCCACTTCTTGGAATAAATGAAACACATCTTAAAAATAGCTCAGATCTCGTGGAAAAATTAAACAACATGAATTTACCAAAAACAATCACACTAGCATCATTCGATATAGTTTCCCTATACACAAACATTCCAGTCGATAACGCTTTAGAAATTTTAGAAAAAGACTTCAAAACTACCCACATCTTTGGGATACAAAAACCGAGCTTTCAACACAACAAATTTTTAATATGGTAACTATCTGCGCAAAATCCAATTATTTTCAACACAAAGACAAATTTTTTACACAAAAAAGAGGCCTACCGATGGGCAGCCCGTTATCACCACTACTCGCATGTATTTTTCTTGAAGAACTCGAACAAAATATTCTGCAAAAAGCCAAAAACCAAAATTTAAAAGTAATCTTATGGCGCCGTTACATCGATGATGTTTTTGTAATTTTAGACGGACCAAAACAACAATTTTATGAATTGCTTAACATATCAAATTTAGAAGATGACACAGGAAATATAAAATTTACAATAGAACTGGAAAACAATAACCGGATTCCCTTTTTGGACATAGAAATAACAAAAGAAATAAAACAAACGTCAACAAAACTTAATTTTAAAATTTTTCGAAAACCAACCCATTCAAACCGCTTTATTCACGCAAAATCAAATCAAGCCCAAAACCAACTACTAGGAACAGCCAAATGTTTGGCCCACCGCGCTAGGAAAATTTTGAAAAATCCAAAGGAAGAACTTGAATTTCTTTACGAAACTTTTAAAAAAAATGGCTACAAACATAATATAATTACAAATGCATTAAAACCACCGAAAATAGGACCAAAACCTAAACCAGCCCGCCGCCGAATTTCATTTCCATATATCTCAACCATTACACCAAAATTAAGAACAATTTTTAAAAAATATGACGTTGAAATAGTTTCTAAGAAATCAAACACCATTCACCAAGCAATAATGAGTAATAAAAATCCACATAATCCGAAACCTGAACCAAAAGGAATTGTATACTGCATTAATTGTACAGATTGCGATAATTTTTACATCGGTCAAACAATTCGAAAAATAAACACTAGGATCAAAGAACACAAAAAAGACCCAAACTCAGCGTTAAAACAACATAATACAGAAACTCAGCACAATATTGACTTCACAAACATTAAAATACTCGATAAATCCGCTTACATTACCAAAAAACGCTTTTCTGACGATTTATTAAAAAAAGAAGCTTTATTAATAAACTTAAACTCCAAATCGCGCTCGTTAAATACAGCAAAAACAGAAATACATCCCATGCTATTATCGGCTGCAAAAAAACACTTACCCAAGGAAATGCTTCAACTTTAACTAGTTTTTTATTTATTTTCCTAGTTTTTTATTGAAACACTACTCAAATTCATTATGTCTACTTTTCTCCTAATTATGACCACATTTATGTTTACATTAGAAATTCCTGAGTGATTTGATTTACTGATTTTATTGCCGTCCGCAAAGAAAGTCTATGCACCGTTTTATCATAACACTACCAATTATTGATTTATCTCTTTTTTACCGAGTTTCTATTGTTTTTATATTGTTTTTATATTGTTTTAATTGACTATTTCATGACGTATTTATTTGTTGTATTCCAAAATAATATCCTAATTGTTTGTCTGTTTTTAGACCCTTGAAAAAGAAGCACGTAGTGGCTTCGAAACGTTGGAATAAAGTTTTATTGAAGCTGTTTTTAATCTTCAATTTTACTGGGGTCAAAGCCCGAAAACTGTACTAATATTCTGTTGTGCTCATTTCATTAGAGAAAAGTGCACAATGGTCAAAACATTTAAACAGCGATTGTTCAGTGTTAAATATCTTCACTGAATTATGACGTTAAAGGACCACTTTTAGCCAATTAGCGCTTGGGAAAAATTGGGAATCTCTATGTTTATTGGAAATCAATGTATCCCAAGCACTAATTGGCTAAAACAGCTCCTTCCACAACCATTGCCACAGGGAAAAACACATAAATATATATGACGTGATCACGAAGGCATTCTTCATTAACCCATTCAATTACATGGACTAATTTAAACAAACTAATAGTTTAAAACCGATATTTTTTGTGTAATTTATTGTGATAAAATTTATTAATAACCTATTCGTGGACTGTAGACCTAATTTTCCCTAAGGAACCCAAGCAAAACCTAAAAATCAAGCTAAATTTAAAGGTTAATTTAATTTTAAGGTTTTGCTTAGGTTGCTTAGGAAAACTAAGGTCTACAGTCCATGATTCAGGTTGCTCATGAGTTTTATCATGATAAAAAATTTAAGTTTGCACGTTTTTCTCTAGATTTATTAAAAAGCTATTTTAATTTAATTAATTGTACTTGAAAAAAAGGACCTTTCAAAAATTTGACGACGCGCTAACCGAATATGCAACTGCAATCAAGGTTTCAAAAGCTGTTTTTTTTGTTTTTTTTTTGTAAAAAAATTTTTTTTTTTTAATAAAATTTCTTAATTTTTACTTCCTTGTATAACTTTTTATTTATTGTACATTTATCTTTTCGTCATTGTATTTCAACTATCAAAAAAATTTTTTATAATTAATTTTTTTATTATATTATTTTAGTCAATTTTTTATATAAACAACTTCTGTTTTGGTCTTTAGAAAATTTTTCCAAAAAAATTTTTTTCAATCAATGTGTTCGACAGCTCAAATACAACTTTTGGCTATAAGCGTGTACAAGTAATGTGGGCTTTCCCCTTTCTTTTTTTATACAAAAATTTTTTTTATATTTTTCTCACGTACCCCTTACTTTTTAATTTACTTTACAGTCTAGTCTTAGTTAATTTTGTTTTTTACTTCGTTTCCGTCTTTTTAAAAATTTATTAAGTGCCTTTATTTTATTCTCTTTTAATCTTTTTATTATCATTTTTTTCATCCCTGGCACAATTCTTTTACCAAAAAACTTCTACTACTCTTTGTTTTGGTTTTTTCTTCATCTGTTTTTTGTTTTGGGGCCTAAAGTGGCCCCCCTTAGGGGTGTGGGCTACATCCCTAAACCAAAATCATGTTTTGTCCAAAAAATTGTGCCCTCAGTCCCCGGCGTAGTCAGGGCCTCATAATCACCGGGTCTAGTTGCGGCGCGTGTGTCGCGCGAGGTGGTAGTGTCAATGGCACCACTATGGTACGTGGTGGTGCTATTAACCTTGTTAATCAAAACACGCTTATAACCAATAATTTTAGTTTTCTTACGTTATTAAACAATTCAGATCAATTTAACATAACCAATAATACAAAATATAATACTGTCAAATGTAACAAACCTAGATGTTGTACTTGTACTTATATTAATAATCAATTTTTCGTTACCAATTATTGTACTAAGCGTAAATTCATACCTAACATCTTTGAAACACTTAATTGTGAAACTTCTAATATTGTTTATGCTATTACTTGCAAAAAATGTGGAATACATTATATTGGCGAAACCCAAAGAAGTCTTAAACAACGCTTTTATGAGCATAGTCGAGATATTAAAAATAATACTAAAGATAGTTTCTTGGTTAAACATTTTAATAACGATAATCACAGTCTACAAGACATTAGTATTTGCGTCTTAGAAAAATGTTTAGGTAACAAACCTGATTTATTAAAACGCGAGGACTTTTGGATTAAAACTTTAAATACTGCATTTCCTTTCGGACTTAACGATAAAATCAGTGGTTATGGTATCATTTCGTCAGATAAAAATCCTTGTTCTTTTAAAAATCACCCTTATTTTTGTTTCAAAATGCCCACGGTCAGAGTTAAAAGAACTAGAAAAATTAAAAAACGTACTAACAAAAAAGTTAATTACAATATTGTCAACCAAATAATCAATATTATAACTCATAGTGAGGTATCTCCTTTCGATATCTATAATTGTTTAAATACTGTTTCCTTAAAAATTTTTGTCAAAGTTTTAAATATTGTAGAAAATATCTTTGTGGTCCATTGGGTCAAGTTAGGAGTTAAAGCTATGGCAGCTCATCGTTTCAGACATAAATTTAATTTTAACTCTGACTCTACTAAAACTAAAAATATTTATATTAAAGCTAATTTTGTAAATAAAGTTTTGGATCTTATTAAGTTTAGCAATATTTTTAAAGATAAAAGACTTCCTACAGCCAGTTTTGTTTGCTACATTGGTATAACTGCGGAACGGTGCTATTTACAATGTTGACAATGATGGCGTATTTATGCTTTATTGTCACTTTTTTTGGGGGTTTGATGCGTTTGATTTCGGAATATACTACGCTGTACAAACGGTGTTTTGAAAAAAAAAACTTTGCAGGGTATTTATTAAGAACAATACGATTAGGCTAATAGCAAACAGCGATGTTTTGTTGTAATCTGTATGAAGTGTTCACTTTTATGTAACAGCTGCGAATATATTGTATAGTTTAAGGCGAGCCGCTATAAGAGTTACGCAGTATTTTTTAGATACCAAAGCCAAAATCCGAAAATAGGGCATTTTGAGGTAGAGTAATGAATGTTAAATATAAAGCCAAGTTCCTCGAACGTTTTATGACTTTGTTGAAACCGGGGACGATCCCGCACCTTTAACCGATACCTGATGGTAGGGGTTAAATGACACTTCTGGGGGAGCGGTAAAAGAGTTGGACTTTTAGCAGTCATAGGACCACCCGCCAGCTTCATAGGAAGCTAACATCCTTCTCAGATACCGGAAAAAACAAAAAGAATAAGACGCTACCCACAAATAGCGGGTAGTGACCCCGAAGCTGGTGAAGGATCATCCTCACCGATTCGATCAAAAGCAAAAATTTCACTCCAGCGGCACAGGTAGTAGCCGACTGTTGCATAATAGGGCATTAAAAATTGGTTAAGCATATGTAGAGGTAAGCCAAGTGGGAATAAGATGATATTGATATTAAAGGGAAGCGGTTTATATAACTGAAGAGAGAAGCAGTTTATTTAAAAAACTGACAAATATTTATACCAGTGATAGTGGCAGACAACAATTCATAAACTTGCAGCTCATAGGAGCTGCTCATTTATTAAAGCAGTCTGGAAGAACATGGGGGTTGGAAGAAGAGGGGGGGGGGGGGGGGGGGGGGTAGGGGGGGGGGGCAAAACCCACGGAAGAACCCCGGCGCACCGCCGGACGAACGGAAGAAAAATCAGAACCTGACGGAAACCCGGAGAGCTACTACTGTGATATTGAAGATTTCTGATACGCCATTATTTTTTTTCTATTACTCTTCCCATCCAATCCAACCAAAACAAAAAAAAAACAAAGTAAAAACCTAAAAAACGAAGAAAATATGTGAAATAAAAATACACGTACTCTACTCTTTCATTTCCCCTTTACTCCCCCCTTTTTTTTTTCCCTATCTTTGCTGTGTGACATATTTTTTTAAAAAACTCCTCCCGCGATAACAAAGGGCCTAAAATTTTTAAGGGCAACACTAAAAAACGGCGCAACTGTTCCGCACTACAAGGTAAAGAAAAGAAAAAAAAAAAAAAAAAAAGGAAAAAAAAAGGAAAATCCGGGCAGGGGGCGGCGCGGGAAAGGGCCGACCCAACCAAAAAAAAAAAACACAAAAAAAAAAAAAAAAAAAAAAATAAAAAAAAAAAGGGCTTAAAAAAAACGCACCGCCCGACAGAATACCCGCGGGGGAAAAACGGCCTATTCTAAAAGGGGGTCAGGGGAGAAAATTCCATACGGGGGCATCCAATGTTTTCGCCCGCGGGGTAGGCCCGCCCCCCAGCGAGGGTGCCAGGAGAGAGAGAGAGAGGGGGGGGAGAGGGGGGGGAGAGGAGAGGGGGGGGGGGAGGGAGGGGGGGGGAAAGAGAGGGGAGGCGCGGTGATGTTAGCGCCCGTCGACAGCGCCCGTCGATAGCGCCCGTCGAGTAACTAGATTATACATTGTGCACATAGTTTAAACTTTCCAAATTTTTCGTTTCCTAATTGGTATTAATAAAAAAATTTTACTAATATAACATTTTTGCGACTAAGGTTTTTGATATTAAAGTTTTTTTTATTTTTTCAATTTTCAAATATTAAATAAATCCCATGTAAACAATAATTTTACACATTAAGCTGGCGCCCGTCGGAATATTCTTATTGGTTTAAGTCGTAAAGCTCTAATTCATGCTTAGAATCAATCTTTGTGACTATTTTTATAAGTTTATGTTATTTTATTTTATTTATATTCAATAGGTACACCTTATGTAAAATTTTTAAATTTAATTTCTCTCGACGGGCGCTGGGAGCTTGTCTATGCAATAAAGTGGTCCTTATTTCCAGCGCCCGTCGAGGATTTTTTTAATTTTACATTTTTTCTTAACAAAAAAACATCAAAAGTATAAATAAAGGGCCTAAAACCATCCTAAAACTATTTATATTGGGGTTTTCTATAAAAAACTTTATATTTTAGTTATTTAAACGCGTAAAAATCACTGTGTACGTAAAAAAGCGAGGCAAACATGCGTTTCAAATATGCAAGGTTTATAGTAGTTCTTGACTGACGGGCGTTGTAAATTATTTCACACGAAACATTGAAAAAAAATTAGTGAAAAATGGACCTCCTCGTAGCTGTACTAACAGCGGTTTTCATTTTTTTCTTTGAATTTATATATCATTTATTATTATCTTAAATATATAATGTAATTGTAGTGTAATAATAATATACATAATAACAATAATAAAATTATAATACATACATAATTTTAATTTGGGTTTTTATTGTTTATTTTCGTTGGAATATATTATGTAGTATAATTATAACATATTTTAAACATTCATTGTAACAGAGTAGAAAAAATTTCAATCCTATCAATTCTTAGTGTTATTGTTGTGTTTTATAAACCATGATAATTGGTTTATTCTATAATTTTTATTTTAATAAAGGATTTTCATTTTTCCTTTTCTTATAATCAACATAAAACAAAAGCAAAAAACAATATCAAGACTATAACAAATTTACTTCTATGCCTATATAAGAGACTATAGGCAAATCAAACCCAACTGACCTCGATGACTTGAAGTATTGTATCAAATAATTAGCAATCAAATAGTTTAAAATTTTCAACATAAACTGTTTAATAGTAAAGATCAAACACCTTATTTTAACAATTATTAATCAAATTACTATAATTTGGAACAAAAATGGAAATTTTTATAGGGCTAAAATTGATTAATTTTTGTATATTTTTTGAAAGGCGGTAATTAAAAAAATTCTGCGTTCTAATTTGTTAAAGAAACATGTGATAACCGCACAATTTTAGTTCGTTCGCTCATGTCCCCATTCAAACTTTCTACTTAAAAAATATTCAAAGTTTATCTTTTTAAAAACAGGTTTACAATGTTTACCCCTTTATAATATATTTTTAAAAAAAAACACATTTACAATGCTTATCCTTTTATAAAATTTCCACACGTATCTTCAGCTGCAACAATTTATACTATTTAAACTTTTTCAGGTTTATTTTCCAATTTCATCTTCTTTATTTCTTGTATAATTAATGATGCCTAAATCAATATAACTTGTGTGAAATTTTGAACAATCAGTGGGCCTTTATTCTGCATACAACAAAATCTGACGCAGATGAAACGTCTAGTTTTACTTTTGTATTTATATCCATTGTCTGCAACATTTATTTCATTGGTGAAAAACCCAATCAAAAGAGAATGCAAGACCCTTTTTTAAACGAACCGAATTTTGTTTCTCAAAACTGATATAAGCAAACTTTTTAATACACAGAGAGCTCAAATTTTTTCCTGAAAAAAATTTAGGTATTCAAATTGTATTGACGTCAAAAACACAAGTTGTTTATTATAATATACGAAAGAGTTAAAACTAGTGATGTTCCTACCCTTTAATATAATGCTCCGAAGCTTAAGCCATTTAAAGAAAACGAAGCTCCGGAGCTACGCCTATTGAATGAGCGATTTTAAGCTTATTTAAGCTTGAAATACATTTTAAATTACTTTACCTGCATTTTTTAGACTATTTTTATCGTTTTAAATAAGTTTTGAAAAAAATTTAATTCACAAAAAAATTTGACATAATAATATATGACATGACTTTTTAATTATTCATGAAATTAGTACAAAAAACAGGGCAGAGCTCCGGAGCTTCGAAGCTCTGGGGGTTTTTCCCGAGCTTCTAAAATCAAAGCACCGCTTGGAATTTGTTGAACTCCAGATTTTAAAATCACAAAATGATAAATATAAATAATTAAACTTTTTCTTACTAAATATTCACTTTCAGTTCTAAAGAAGTATGTGCTGTTAGGCAATCCGATCGCTACATCTCGTTTATCCTGGTAAGTGTCAACGATTTGGTCGTAATATATTATGAAAGACCTTGGCTAAATATAGCATTCAAAATGAATATAAATGTAGATGATATCTTAAAATTTATCGATTTTACAGAAACAAACTTAAAAAATATTACAAATATTAGAATATTAGTAATTTTTTTGTTTTTTTCTTGGCGTAACTTATGCGTCAAAAATTGTTTTAAAAGAATTTTTAAACATGAATCGTTTTTTATTATTGTAAAAAAACCAACCTTTTGTTTTTTAAAGAGTGAAAATGACCAAAATTCGAATTCTACTAGGAGGATTCCAGATTCCGAAACTGAAACACCCAAACGATTTTTACACTGGCCACCCAAAAACTTTGACCAGAAATTCTAAAACAGGTTTTGAAAAGCATAAATAAAAAAATATTTTATAAACTAAAAAAAATATTTTTAAAAAAATAAATCACAAAAATCAAAAAAAATTTAAAAATACCCTTAAT
Organism: Microlaimidae sp. YZB2_3; assembly: GCA_030248175.1. Lineage (NCBI taxonomy): Eukaryota > Metazoa > Nematoda > Chromadorea > Desmodorida > Microlaimidae > Microlaimidae sp. YZB2_3. Next base: position 11,630 of record JASAMX010028810.1, read on the forward strand.
TTTAACAGTGAATGTTCATAGTCGTCTTCTTGACTATATATTTCTGGAATATGTCCCAGGAGCTTACAGTAATACTCTGTATCTAAAACCAAAAATATCAATAAGTTACAAAAATTTAGTTTTTTTCACGTAAATTACGATATGCAAGATCGAAAATGTGAAGTATAACCTTACAATATGAATTAAATATCCTTAAATCATTGTTTAGAATGCTTAAATTCATATTTACAAGCTCACAAGAAAATGTGTGTTCCCTTAGTGGAACACACGCCTCAAATTTTTAAATTCATCGTGTTTTTTTTTAAGTTAAATATTTTGTTTAATTTAAATGAATGCCACAAAAAATACCAGAAAAGTTTTAAATATTGATATTTTTTTTGTGGAAACTATAAAAATAAAATTTTGACTCAGCTAATTATAGCTAAGCTTTGTATCAACACAAAATTAATAATGGTTTATCTATTACAAAAGCTGTCTTTCTTGACTGCTTCTATTGATCCGGCAGTACCATCTTTTTTCAAAAATTTTCGTCGCGTACGGGCTGCGGAACGACTAAGACCAATAACTCGGATGTCGCTGCTGTCGGAGTCGCTGCTACTACTACTGCCTTCTTCAATATCAATTATTTCTGCGTCTTCGATTTCTTCGGAGACATTTCTGGATTGATAAAACTCTGATCGTTTAAACTGGATTTTAGATTGTAAGCTATTTTTTTGGCTACAATTACTGGGAACTTGTTTGTTTAGTAGAAATTCTCTTAACATATATCCGCGAAAATATGAAATAAAATTTTGTTTGTAGAATGTTTCGCTACCAAATGCTGCACATTTAGCTGCCAAGCACGTAAAAACTCCGCAATCGACTGCATTTTCTTGTTGGGGAACAAAACATTGATAAACGTCCCATCCGGCCTCTTTTTTTTAGCTATTACTCCTTTTTCTTTAAATCGCTCATTAGAAAGCTCCTCCCATTCCGTCAAAAACATCCTATAAAATAAAGTACATTTTTGCTTTATATCGTAGAATATTAAAAAAATCTAGTAAAAAAATTTTAAACTTCAGACCCTAGCTCTTAAGTACGTTTAATTAATTTTACAATTATACTCTTCACTGATATTATTTTATAAAGCTCACTAATGATCAATCATCGTTATTTTATGTACAAAAAATACTTACGTAAAACATAATTCAAAAGGGTTTTGGTTTTCTGTTTTTTCCCCCGTTTTTTCGTTACAACTTTCAAAATTAGTGCAGCTGTCAATAGTGTATATGGTATATTCTTGTATGCTGGCGACCTAAAAAATTGTTAATTGATGAAACTCACATAAAAATAATTTACATATGATGTCGTACAATATGCATAAGCATGAGTCATGCACAGCTGATTAGTCATTCAGTATGTTTTGCACGGGTTTCCAACCAAAGAAGAAAGTTGTTGCAACGCTTGTGAATGCATTTTCAGATCTCATTTTTGTTTGCGTGAGATTCAAGGATTCGAAAAATATCCATAGCCATTCAAAGTAAAGTGACTTTAACATTTTTTAAACGTGTGATCATTAGAATTCAAAAAATTTGACAATGTCAAGAATACATGAAAATTAAAAAAAAAAAAAAAAAAAAAAAAAATATGGGTGGGGACCAACCAATATTTTAATAAATATATATTTTAATAAAATTTAACACTAAAACTAAAATTATACAATAAATTTCAAAAAAATATGACATTATTCGAAATACGTAAATAACACAAAAAAATATAAAATATAACTAGATATAAAAGAAAAATGAGATATTCAAACATAATCAAGCCACAATAATTTTGTTTTTTTCTTATTTTTTTTACAGACAATGTTAATTTCTTTGTAAATAACCAAAATTTGTAAATTTTCAAAACAAATCAAGAAAATTAAAAAAACTACCAATAAATAAAAGTGCTCATTTCCAGGACGACGGGTTAAAGTGTCCAATACTGGGGCAATGACAATTTTGACGTCGGCAATATTAATATCGTCAAGATGGCTGTACACAATCCCGTGAAGAGAGTTTCTTATGGCTTCAAATTGGACGGGCATACCTATTCCATAAGTAGAAAAACCTCCACGTTGGAATCTTGGCCGCAAATGAAAGACACTGAGTGCAATAACATCACTGCAATTTTTGGCTACCATATCCATATAGTAATCGACAAGCTATAATAATGCTTAACGTATGCTTAACGTATAATATTGCTTAATGCACAAGATTGTGATTCCATACTTACAACAGTAAGAAGAATATTGTTTTTTTTACAAAACCAAAAATTTATTAAGATAAATTTGTTTTCACAGTATGTCGTTGTGTGTCGCACAGCTCGATAAAATTCGACATAAAAACGTCAGATCAGAGCGACACACAACGTCGAACTGCGAAACAACTTTTCGACTTTTATCTTAAAAAAGCACAATTAACCATCAAATTCCGTCTTGAAAAAACCTCATCTTTAACATTGGAACGATCTGTTTAAAATTTAAAAATGCTCTAAAATTTGTCTCAGGCACCCTTAAATATTAAATTTAAAATAAATAGGCTTTGTTTCAGTCCTTTCCAAACGATACTAGAATTTGATTTGCCACAAAACAAAAATTTGAAATTTGAGAAATTTGATTTGAAATTTGATTTAAATTTGAAACAAAAAAAAAATTTGAGCGCGTGCAAAACATTCTTTTTGGCCCGTAAACTTACGCAATAAAATATCAGAACATGGAAAAAAATTCATACTATCATATTTATAACTTGAAGCGAACTTACGTAGCGAAATATAAAAATGGGGAAAATCTCAGATTGATACGATTATAATTTGGGGCATTTGTAAAAATTACAAAACACATCATAGTTAAAATTTTTCAAATTTTTCAACACATCGTTAATCTTTTCCTTTAACATGTGAGTATACCGCATCCAGCGCGGTAATTAGTTCAAAACCGCACATCTCTGTTTAATTACAGTAAATATCGTGCTGGGTGCCGAATATACCTACCCTACATGATAAGCGGTTCACTATGATTCGTCAATAGAATTATTACGTCATGATTTAGATTGTCCGCGGAGTTCCGGTCATAAGCAGCAACCAGTTTGACGAGCCAAAATGGAATTTTTCCGTTGATGGCAAACTAGAACAAGAACTGGAATCAGAGTTGAAAAGAGTTGCTGTTGTAACAGCTATTATGGAAAAAAGATTTAACCCGTTCCCTTAATTGCCTTTTCCTCGGCTACAACCGTGAAACGTTCGTGCGACCTATGTCATACTTCCGTCATACCTAATTTTTCGCGCGAGTAGTGCCCAGTGAGCGACCAAATTGAAATGGTTAAAGCGGTACGGTGGCAATATGCAGATTTTTGTCACGGATACAATGTATTACGTAGGATATTTCATTTTGTAAAAATTTGCATATTGCTACCGTACAGCTTTAACCATTTCAATTTGCTCGCTCACTGGGCACTATTCGCGCACAAAAATTATGTATGACGGAAGTAAAACCTAGGTCATGCGAAGAGCTTACCGGGGTAAGGTTTACGTAAGACATTTGTCATACGAAAATACCACCACCGTGAGACGAAGATTTCACCTTTGTCGTACGAAGGTCTCACGGTTGTATCGGTGGTAAAAGGCCATTAGGGGAACGGGTTAAGGCCGAAAAAATATTGCCACTGCCAGAACATAAAATAGTAATGAATTTGCTTATATTTGAAATGAAGATATTATTATTATTTTACTTTATTTTTTATTTTTATTTTATGAAGCTATATTATTTTTTTTAGACCAATAGCTACAGTGGATATGAACGGTATTTTTCCATGGGACTTAGCGGAACCTCAATTCTGATAATTGTTGCAATATCAATAACAATTTTTCTTTACTGCCGGAAAAGGTCGCGGAGACCCCAAACGCAAGCTTTTTCAGTTCCAGCGCCAGTTCCTTTAATTTGTTCATCAATTCCGTCTCGTACATAAAAAACGATGCTTTAAATTAAATTAAAACAAAAATTTTAATAATTTTATTAATTTGCACGGACTTATAGAACTCCTTTAAAAAGGGTCTTGTTTTTTTTGCATTTTGATAGTGTATTGTAAAAATTACATAACAAGATTTTAAAGCACACATACACCCATTGCCTGCATTTAAATCTTATTTTTAATAGAACCATCAGCAAACCTTAGGAATTAATTAACAAAAAAAAATTAACAGTACCAAGTTTGGAGGGAGCCCAAACCTTTACAAAAATATTTTATATTTTAATTTGTCATATTTAGTAAATTTCTTTAACCAAAAACTCAAATCTAATTACTTAAATAATATTTCTGGATACGTAAAAATTTTATTACAATTACAAGGAAAACAATTTTTTTTTGATATTCTAGTTTATGCAGAAAACTGCGATTCGCGTGCTAAAATAGACACTCTGAAAAACGTTTTTTATTAAATCCTATTGTACGTGTGTTTTTCTTATAATTAACAATATTAACAGATCACGTAATGCACGTAACGTACTTAGTCACACAACGTTGCGTGTCGACTTCTGCCGCAATACTGCGAATAGTAATGATTTTCTGAAATAGTATTATATTAATTTAGTAAACAAAAAAAAACACGAAAACTTCATTTTCGTGAAGTTGTAATTATTATATTCATTATCGACTGCATTATTTACTGCAGATTAGATTTTTAACCACAACCACGACTTAATTGAGATTAATGTACATTTTCTATAACTTTAATTTCGATTTGTTTGGTGGCATGTGTTGCGCGTACAGCTGCGCTCATTTTAATTAAAAAACCTAGTAAAGTATTATATATCAGAAATTGCTAAAAATTATTTCAATCTTTTTCGTTATAGCTTTTTCGAAATTTAAATACATGTATTTGACATGTAATCGGTAAATTAAACGTATTACTGTTTATAAATTAAGTCTTAATTTATAAACTATTTACGTTTAAAAGCAAAATAATACAGTAACAAAACAACATAACAAAAATATATCTTGATATATATAATGACTTTTAAAACCAATACAATAAAATTTAGAAATCTTAATTAAATTTATTTTAAAAAATTATTATTTATGCCAAACCAAAATCATTATGTCGACAAATACATTACTATGTAGTATATGACGGCCTAAATGTATAGTGAAAAATATGAATTTAAAATAAATGAAAAATGCTGTTAGTACATTTATGAAGGTGTCCATTTATAACTTATTTCTTTTCTTCTATGTTTCGTGTGAAATAATCTACAACGCCCGTCAGTCAAGAACTACTATAAACCTTGCATATATAAAAAGCAGGTTTGCCTTGCTTTTTTACGTACACAGTGATTTTTACGCGTTTAAATAACTAAAATATAGAGTTTTTTTCATAAAAAATCAATATAAATAGTTTTAGGATGGTTTTAGGCCCTTTATTTATACTTTTGATGTTTTTTTGTTAAGAAAAAATGTAAAATTAAAAAAATCCTCGACGGGCGCTGGAAATAAGGACCACTCTATTTCATGGACAAGCCCCAGCGCCCGTCGAGAGAAATTAAATTTAAAAATTTCATATAAAATGTACCTATTGAATATAAACAAAACAAAATAACATCAACTTGTAAAAATGGTCACAAAGATTGATTCTAAGCATGAATCAGAGCTTTACGACTTAAATCAATAAGAATTTACCGACGGGCGCCAGCTTAATGGGTAAAATTATTGTTTACATGAGTTTTATTAAATATGTCAAAATAAAAAAAATAATAAAAACTTTAATATCAAAAACTTAAGTCGCAAAAATGTTATATTAGTTAAATTTTTTCATTAATACCAGTTAGGAAACGAAAAATTTGAAAAGTTTAAAATATGTGCACAATGTATAATCTAGTTACTCGACGGGCGCTATTGACGGGCCGTAACATCACCGCGGTTCAAATAACGTGTTTTTTTGGTTATCAAATAAAAATATATACTTTTGTGCAGTTTTTAACGTTTATAAAAACGCAAATGCAAAGCATCACATAATGGTGAGAGTACCGTTAAATAACCCTATGCAAAAAAGGCGTGGTATCGGGCAAAGTCCCAACTGAGGAAAGTCCCAACGTGGAAAGTCCCAACCAATCGATGAATCTCCCAACAGTTCAAATATTAGAAATACGTTTGCAAAACCGGTGTTAAACACGATAATTTTAAACAACCGAAAATAAATAAATGCATTAAATGAATGATAAATGGAATTATGCAATTTTGTAAACGTACTTTCAAAAATGCAAGTTTCCACTTTCCACCCCAATGAGAATTTTTTTTTTGATTTTTGGGTTTTGCTTAGGCTTAGGAAAAAAATAAAGTTTTTACTCTTCAGTTTAAAAAGCATCATTAAATACAAATTTACCATAATACAATTTTGCTTGATTTTTAGGTTTTGCTTAGGCTTAGGTACTCAGTTTTTTGAATAAAGAATTTAATAAAAGTTTACCATGATAAAAATTTTGCTAGATTTTCGGCTTTTGCTTAGGCTTAGATAAAAAAGGTTTTCAATAGATTGTTTTATTCGAAAAATAGGAAAAACTTGTCTTTTGAAAAGTGCGTTTACAAAATCACATCCAAAAGACGAGTTTTCCGTATTTAATGCTATATTTTTATTAATTATAGTGTTAATTGACTAAAAAATAAAATGGTGTTTGTTGCAAACGTATTTTTTGATTCTGTTGGGACTTTCCACAAACTGTTGGGAGATTCCACAGTTGGGAGATTCACCCTTTTTGTTGGGAGATTGCTCGGAACCAAAGGCAAGGCGTTTGCTATTCTCAGTAATAGTAATCTTCAGTAATTCTCAGTAACAACATCAGATTCTCAGATTTTACCTTCGCAGTTGTTTCCTAACCTAAGCTTACGTGTTCCTAAGCCTAAGCAAAACCTAAAAAAACAATCTAAGCTTTCGCTAGGCTGTTGTTTGATAAGTTTAGCTTGTTTTTTTAGGTTTTGCTTAGGCTTAGAAACACGTAAGCTTAGGGTTTAGGACATACATGGGCGG
>JASAMX010028812.1:0-17195 GCA_030248175.1 Microlaimidae sp. YZB2_3
AACCAACTAACAACGTAATTACATCAACGCAAGCTTATACAAGCTTGCGGCATATGAGTGTTCAGAAAAAGTCTGAGAGCTTCTATCCATCAGCTTCTTGGAATTGGCAAGAATAAAGTTCCTGGTAGAAGAATGCTCAAACATCAGTTTGGCAGGCGAGGATTAGCAGAATCGGGTAATGGCGTTGAAGGCATGCGGAACAACAATCGATTTTTACCGGATACTTAGAATTCAAAGCAATCGTAAATTTATTATTTAAATTTATTATTTAGAAAATCGTAAATTTATTATTTACACACACACACACACCAATCGTAAAATGACGTTATTAGTTTAATTAAACTAGAATTTATATAGAAAACAGAGGAAGATTTAAGCCAAAATAAATGCATGTAAAATTAAAAATTATTTGGACTTACAGTAGGAAACACTGGGAACAAGCTTAGACACTGTGAATGCAATAGTCAATAGAACAATAGTTTAAATGAATTATAGCCTAATACTCAAATATAGGATATAATAGGAGAGGGGATGTAGGTATTCGACGGTTTTTGATTTTTAATTTCGACCTTCTAAGCCTAAAAATGTAATATTTTCTCAAAAAAGAAACACAGAAAAAAAGAACAATAAAATATTTTACAACAAGTACTAATTTTGTCATTTATTAGTGGGGTTATAAAACTGGGCATAAAAATTTTTTACGTTTCAGCGCATATGTAGAACAAAAACTGTCTTAAATTGAAAAAAATAATTTAAAATTTAACAGTACTGACGTGATTTTTTCCATTTTAGAGGCACTTTTTGGTCAACCTAATCGGAAAATAAAAAATCGATAAGCAAACATAAAAAAGGGACAAATGAGTTTTTTTTAAAGTTGTAAAAAATCACTGCAACTTAGCCATTTTGCAATTTTGTATGTAAACTTATGTAAATCTTAAACTTAACTTAAACTTAACTTAAACTTATCAAAATTATGTAAATAGGGACTTAGCAAACTGGTTGGTGGATCCTTTCGCGTAAAATTCGAACACCCGTAATATATTTTCAACCCAAAGTTCACAAAAATCCTCTGACACAAGGTAGACCCATTGTTAGTAATTTCTCGTCTCCCTCAGAAAATTTATCAGAGTTATTTGACGACATTTTACTCCCGTTTGTATTGAAACAAAAAATTTATTTAAACGATACCAAACATTTAATTCTCATTTTAAAACAACTAGTGTTACCACAATCTATTATTCTATGTCTGTGGGATGTAAAATCTATGTATACTAATATTTCGCATAGTGAATGCGTTAAAGCATTTACGGCACATTTGTCTCAATATTATAACCAAATAAATAAGAAATCTAAAATTCCACCACATTTATTGGTTGAACCCTATCTAAAATGTAATGCGTTTAAATTTAATGACAATATTCTTTCAACAAATTACAGGCTTAGCTATGGGATCAAAAGTAAGCCCAGAATTAGCAGATATAGTAGCTTATCAACTAGATTTAAAGATTTTAAAACTCGGGGCTTAAAAATTTATCTTTGCTCATTTATCAGTATCGTGAAGATATTTTTTTCGGTTAGAATGGGTCACTACTTGAACTAAAAATATTTGAATACGAATCCAAGAAACTACACGACCTTTTAAAATTCGAGCAATTTTCCAATAGACTTAAAGTTAATAGGCTAGATCTCACAATATACAAAGGTAAACGGTTTCACACAATTGGTATTTTGGATACTAAAATCTATATTAAACCTAAAAATTGTTTTCAATACTTACATCGTTCATCAGCTCATAATTCTTCAATTTTTTGGGTTTTATTAAAGGTGAACTACTTCGAGCCACTAGAAACTGTTCTAGTAAAACCGAATTTAATCCCTATGCGTCGAAATTTGGATCTCGGCTAAAAGACCGAGGCTACTCAAAACAAGATTTCAACTTAGTTTTAGCGTCGGTGTGTTATATAAACGCTAGGAATATCTTAGTAAGAAACCGATTTCCAAATTTCATTCGAACTTAGGACCACTGTTTTTTGTTACAGAAGCCAGCAATCCTATTATGGCTATGCATAAACCGTTGCAAAAATAGTGGTATTATATCTAATAATAAACATTTATCAAAAGTCTTTAAAGAGAAACCGATAGTATCTTTCAGCAGACTGGGTAACTTGGCGAATAAACTCATAAAGACAGATTATAGTACGTCAAAGTACGGGTGTCATTAGTACTAAAGCTAAGGCTAAAGTGCTTTAGTACTAAAGGGTTTTTTGGGCTTAGTACTAAAGCTAAGGCGCGGCTAAACTGAAATTAGCTGGCAAAAGCCCCGCAAAACGTTAGCTTTTGCCAGCAAAATGACAAATTACCAAAAAATAGTAAGTGTTTCTACCAATCAAAAATATGACTATTTAATGAGATTTCTATCAATGAATAGGGGAAACAAGGTGGGGGCCACCTCCCCCCTTTAATCTCAAAGTTTTGGACTCCCTCCTAATTAAAAATCGAATTCTCTTCAGAAAATTTTAATTTTTTTTTAACCTGACTCCCTAGCAGAATTTTAAATCTGATGCTTCTGAAGTATTTTTGTTTTGAAAACCAGACATACCCTTATTTTCTTTCAGAATTCAAAGTATTCCATCCACGGTCTAGCCCCATAAAAAGCCAGCGAGTACGGAAGGGCCCCCTAGGACCTCCCTTCCAGAATTTAAGATGCAATTTACCCCAGGTAACCAAGCACCCAAAACCTCCCGCCCCTTAGCTGCCAAAACTATGCTCATCTGAAGTTCAGGGTTTTTTTTGTATTTCTTATTTTTGTTTAAGCATTAGAAAAGACTGAATTTTTTTGCTTTATTAAAGTTTTTTTTTAGTTTCTGAGTGCTTAATGTTAAAATAATCACATTTTTACTAATTCATAATGGAATTTTGTGAAGTTTAAAAATGTTGGTTAAAGGTTCAGTACCGAGTCAAACTTTTTGTCTTCGATTTTGATGGTTTTTCGTGAAAACGTTACCCTGCATCCAATAGGCCACAAAAATTTTTTCGCTAAAATATCTTTGTGGGTTCAGGAGATATGACTGCTCCCAACCACCCTGAAATCGTGTTTTTTGAAATTCTGTACTTAAAAGATTTCTGAATGAGAATAAAATTTAAAGTTATAGAAGTTTTACTGAAAAGCGGCTATTTTATACTTTAATTTGATACCTTTATTGTTAAGATGGGTATAGTATTTGTCAAGATATTGCGTTTTCCGTAAACAAAAACCCTGGATTTTTTTGTTAAAAACATTAAACGACGGCAGTGATTTGATCAATTTTGCCCAGCATTTTTGCCTAAACTTCGTATTTTCAGCGAAAAAATATATTGCTCCAATCTTAATAATCAAAGTATCAAATTAAGGTAAAAATAACCGCTTTTTTTCAGTAAAACTTTTAAAACTTAAAATTCTATACTAATTAAGAAATTTTTCAAGTACAGAATTTCAAAAAAGCGATTTTGGGAGGTCATATCTCCTGAACCACCACATTTTGATAAAAAAAATTTCTGGGCTATTGAGGGCAGGGATAGAATTTTTACAAAAAATAATCATATTCGAAGACAAAATTCGAAAAAAAATTGACTTGATACCGCACTTTTAAATGTTGTTGCGTTAGATATTCATTTTAGAAAACATATTCTTGATAGTTAACCATTTTTGATGACTATTTAGATTTGAAGCTAAAACTGCAATACAGTTAGAAAAACAACTTTAAAATGTAAAATTAACCCTAAAAATAATATTTTTAAAATATTTAAAATTAAAACCTGATGCAATAAACATTAAAAACGCTTTTAATGTTAAGTTTATACTGTAAACTTAGCAGTGCAATTCTATGAATTAACTTAAAAAGAGGATAATTTTTAAAATTTAGGAGCATGTCCATATTTTTCAGTTTGGCAAAAGCTAAGGCTAAAGTGCTTTAGTACTAAGCCTTTTTTGGCTTAGTACTAAAGCTAAGGCTAAACGATTTTTGAACCTTTAGTACTAAAGCTAAGACGCGGCTAAAATGAAATTTCCCGGCAATGCACACCCGTACGTCAAAGCTAATAGAAACGTCAGACTATAATATATATATACCTTTTCTCAGACTTATTAACATCCTAGTATTGGTATGTATAGATATTTAGTAGTTAAGTAGGTGAATTAGTTATTTGTTGATAAAGTACAAATTTTATGCTTGTTTACTTCCTCTGTAAATACAGTTTTCCTGTATATAGACTTAAGGTCTATTCATACTTATGACAAAACGTCCTTTGGACAAAGTCCAAAGGACAAAAGTCCTTTGGACTTTGTCCAAAGGACAAAGTCCAAAGGGAAAAGTCCAAAGGACAACGTATCCATACTTTTTTTGTCCTTTGGACTTTTCCCTTTGGATTTTGTCCTTTGGACTTTGTCTAAAGGACAAATTCTGAGTAGCGTTCATACTTCGTCCAAAGGACAAAGTCCAAAGGACGTTTTGGCTTGTCCAAAGGACGTTTTGGTTTGTCCTTTAGACTTTGTCCAAAGGACGTTTTGTCATAAGTATGAATAGACCTTTATTGTTATGTTCCATATTGCTTTCTTGGTTACAGTTTGTTGTTTACAATTTGTTTGTTTATTGCAGTAACAGTATATAACGAGTATCTCGTATTCCATCAAACTTGTCTTGTAAATAAGTAAAAAAAACATAAAAAATAAATAATCATTTAAGTTATTTATGTTTATACACTGTGTATTATATAGACACTTCGTACATTAATGTTAAATTTGCTATACAGTTAGCTCATACGTACATATTTGTGTTATAAAGCCATTAGGTCATATATTGTATTATTGTAACTTGAATTCCTCAAAGGCAATAAAAAAGAAAAAACCCAAAAAAATTAAATAAATACAAATAAATAATATATCGTTGTTTCTTCATGTGTATTATTAAATGTACTGTTTATCTTCTTTGTATACAGTTGTGTTCCATAAATATTCCAATATTCGGTAAACGTTTTTTAAATAACAAGTAGCCCGTGTCAGCCATAGGGTTGAAAAATAATTTTTCTCGCATTTTTTATATTCATTTACTATTTTTTTTCAAAATTCAACCCTTTTATGCGATTCCCGTGACTGTAAGCTTTACAGTGATACCTAGTTACCCACTCTAATTTTAGTTGGGGAGAAGGGTGTTTCCTTCTTTTGTTGAAAATATGTTGTTTAGCATAAAGATGTTGGTGTTAATTTTTTTACTAATTTCAACCAACTTATGATGCTCCCTGAACTATAAGATTTCCCATAATATCTCATTTATCCTAATTTTTTTCTGTGCTTGGGGTGAAAGGTTCTTCCATCTTTGGTAAAAAAATGTTGTCCAATATAAAAATGTCCATGATATTTTTTTAAAATTTTAACCCATTTATGACATTCTCCTGACTTTAAGCTTTGCAATGATACCTCATTTAGCCCAATCCGTTTTGTGGTTGAGGAGAAGGGGTGAAAATCCTCCCTTTTGGTGAAAATGCGTTGTGCAGCATAAAGATGTCCTTGTTATCTATTTTTTGAAAAATTCAACCCTTTTATGACATTCCTTGAAATTCAAGCTTTGCAATGATATTTTATTTAGCCTAATCCTTTTTGTGGTTAAGGAGAAATTCATTCCTGGTTTTAGTAAAAAAATGTTGTCCAGCATAAAGATGTCCATGTTCATTTTTTCAAAAACATGATATTCTGGCTTCACATTGGCGAATTACTCTTACCAATAAGTTTGAGCCAATTTGAAGATAAACATTTTTTAACTTTTAAAGTCCATAGGGCCCTATTTTTGTGAAAATGTGTTGTCCAACCAAAAGATGTCCATGCATTTTTTTTAATTTCAACCCCTTTATGACATTCCTCTGTCTGTAAGCTTTGCAATGATATCTCATTTAGCTTATTCCTTTGGCTGGTTGGGGAGGAAGGTCGTTCTTCTTTTTAGTGAAAAAAACGTTGTCCAGCATTAAAATGTCCATGTTAAACATACCAAAAAACATAACATTTTGGTTTTACATTTTATAATTACTCTTATCTATAAGTTCGAGCCAATTCAAAGACAAAAAATTTTCACTTTCCAAAATTCATAGGTTTCCGCTTTTTGTGAAAACGTTTTGTCCAGCCTAAAGATATCTATGCAATTTTTTTCTAAATTGTAGCCTTTTTATGCCATTCTCCGGACCGTAAGCTTTGCAATGATATCTCGTTTAGCCCAATTCCTTTTGTGGTTGGTGAGCAAGGTAATCCCCTTCTTTAATGAAAAAACGTTGTCCAGTATAAAGATTTCCATGTTCATTTTTCCAAAAATCATGATATTCTGGCTTTACATTGCCTAATTACTCTTTCCAATAAGTTTAAGCAAATTCTGAGTCAAAAAATTTTTTAAGTTCTAAAATCCATAGGGTCCCTTTGGTGAAAACACGTTGTCCAGTATAAAGATTTCCATGTAAGTTGTTTTAAAATTTAAAATTTAAGGGAGGAGTTAGGGAACACACAAACAGACAGACACACACACACACACACACACACACACACACACACACACACACACACACACACACACACACACACACACACACACACACACACACACACACACACACACACACACACACACACACACACACACACACACACACACACACACACACACACACACACACACACACACACACACACACACACACACACACACACACACACACACACAGTAAAAGTAATCCAAAATCTGTTACTTTTATTATTTTGTAATGTAAATGTAAAACTAACTTTTTACAACACTACTGTATAACAAATAAAACGTATCCTTAAGCAAGCCTAAGCATAAGCCTTAAATAAATAAATAAATTTTCCAAAAAAAAAAAATTAAAAAAAAACAAAAACTGAAAAGCTTAAAAATACGGAGATATATATAAAAATCATTTCAATTTATTTGATTTTCTATTAATATACATATTTTAGCATAAAAAATCTTGAAAATATATTTTACACTGCCATAATGGGTATTGTTTTCAATATACAATCTATATTGGGCTAAAGAATTTGAATTACAAATTATTTTCTGTAGCCTTTTTGACATTGAAAGCGAGGAATATAACTTCATTCCAGTTGCATATGTCTAAAAGGTAATTTTACAGCATATTTTTTATAAAGAAAAAGTTTATAGTATCTTTTAAGTCCTGTTAAAAATCTTATTCCATTTTATAACTATCGCTGGTATTTTCTACTGTATTACAGTAATCATTTGAGTACAGTAAGTTAAGTACATAATGTACTATTGTAATCAAACCCGGTCTTAATAAAGTATATAAAAATGCCCCTTCATCTTACCATTATTGAGAAATTATTATTATGAATATAGAAATTGAAAAAGAAATGTTGAAAAAAATTGATAAATTTATTATGGAATACGTATGGCAGTCCAAAGTAGCCAAAATAAGAAGAGATGTTATGATTCAAAACTACAATTACTGGGGTTTAAACGGGCCATGTATATACACAATTAATAAAACAGCAAAATTAAAATTGATAAATAGGGTTGCAATAAACCCTAATGCAAAGTGGTGTGCATTCATAAGTGAAAACTTTAAAAAACTGGGAGGACTAGAATACCTATTAGAAAGTAATTTTAGAATTGATTTATTAAACTTAAATAATAAAACTATACAAGAATGCTATATGGAAGGATTAAAAGCTGCTACGGAAATAAATATAGCTAAAAACCAGTTTATATATAATTTCCAAAAAATGATAGAAGAGAGCGTTAATAACAACCAAAATATTTTAATTGATGGAAAAAGTGCCTTTTTTAAAGAACTTAAAGAAAAAAATTGTGATAAAATCGAACATCTTATAAATGAAGAGCGAAAATGGTACACAATTGAGGAACTAAAAAATAAATATGGATTAAAATATATGAACATCATAAGACTTAATCAAATAAAAGCAGCTCTCCCCAAACACTGGAAACTAAATTTAAAAACAGGGATAACTGAAAATTATAATGATAATAAAGCAGTGAATTTTAAAACTTATGATTCATCTAAAAAAAAAATTTATTAAAGGCCAGATGATTTTGGAACCAAAAGCGATAGAAGAATGGAATGAAATAATTGAAGAGAAACATCCAGAGTATGGGAGAAAAAATTTAAATTAATAAAAAAAATAACAGACGAAACTAAATTAAGAGTGTTTCAATTTCGAATATATCACAGAATTATTGCTACGCAAAAATGGTTATGCAGTTATAAAAAAGGTGATAATCCTCTTTGTAAATTGTTTTACCTAAAAAGTAATGACACCTTAGAGCATTTTTTTATCAATGCCCCAGTACAAATGCTTTCTGGTATTCTGTAAAAAATTTTTTTGAAGAAAAAGAAAAAACAACACTAAATTTACAATTGTATGAATCATTGCTAATGTTGGAAAGTACAAACGACATAACAGAAAGAAAATGGCAGGAATTCAGCTTGTGGACAAAATATTTTATATACATAACAAAATTAAAGAATCAAATTCCATTATTCAAAGTATTTCAGAATTACATAAAAAGAAAATTTAGAATCTATAAATAGCTAATTGAAACTGATAAAAGTTTAGAAGAAAAATATAATAAATGGAAAAATTGGTTATGAACCACATATTTTTTATATTAAATAAAAAAAGATAACTATTATTCCCCTGAGTATAGGCTTCCTAATAAAACAAAATCAAAAAAATTAAAGTTGCAAAATAATATATTTTTTTATGTTTATTTGTTTTGTTTTTTTGTTTTGTGATATGTTTTATAGTCTGTTTTATTTGTTTTGTTTGTTGTTTATTATGCTTTTAAAATAATAAAAATTTTTAATAAAAATAAAATCTTACCATTATTTCTAGCGAAACACAAATTGCATTTTTTTCTTATCTTTTAAGCATTATGCAAACATGCATTTTAACTAGTTTGATGCATTATTTATTTAGTAAAAAAGTAAATAACAATATTTGTCAATTATGCTAATTGTTTTCATTCAAAAACAAAATATTCATATAATAAGGAAATATATGTGAAATAATTCAATCGTAATAATAGTTTACTCCACGTTGTTGTTGTCATTTGCCAGTAACCAGAGTTTTGTTCAACCCAGGTTGGTTCCGCCTGGCACGCTCCTCGCCTTGCTCACCCCCTCCTCCCACTCTTGGAGGAGATCAGCAATTGCTGCAGGGTTCGCCCAAATGTCCTCTGGTCCCAAGGTCGTGTTAATGTGTGTGCATGTAAAAAGGTGTTGTTTGTGTATGTGGCTGCCAATTTTGCTTGTTTTGCGTGGAGTTGAATGTTTGTTGCTATTGGAAGGACTTTAGCCTCTGTGTGTATGATGTGTGTGTTTGTGTCTGTGGTGTGCCCTTTAGCGACCCTGAGAGCAGTGTTTTGGTTTGCAGTTTGTTAATTTGTGTGTTCGAGGTTTTGGGGCCCCAGACTGTGCTGGCATACTCGGTTATTGGACATGGTTGATTGCCTTGTATGTGTGAGTGAGTGTTTTTTTTGGTTTACCCCACAATGTTGCTGTGAGTGCATTTATGATTTTGAGTCTTTTGCATGCTTTGCTGTTTGTATTTGCGATGTGTGTGTTGAATATGAGCTAGGAGTTAAAAGTGAGCCCCAAGATTTTTGGATTTTTAGTTGTGATGAGTGTTGTATTGTTTATTTGTAGTGATAGTTGTGTGTTGTACTCTGCAGGGTCTGGTGTGAATAGTGTGGGTGTTGTTTTGCTTGCATTTAGTGTGAGTTGGTTGTTGTTTGTTTATGCCTGTATTGCGTGTAAGTATGGTTGTATTTGTTGTTGTGCTATGTGGTGGTTTGGGTGAGATGCGTATATTGTGATGTCGTCTGCATGGTGTTGGAATGTCTGCGGTCTAGATGTTGAATAGTGTGGGTCATAGACAAAAGCCTTGTGGGACGTTTTTATGAGTTTTTGTTTTGATTTGTGTTTGTTGTATGTGGTGTATGCTTTGCGGCTTTGTAATTGTTTATGAATTTTGTGATTGTTGTTGGTACTTGTGTTTGTGCGAGTTTGTGTATGAGTGTGTGGTGATTGACAGTGTCAAAAGCTTTGGACATGTCCAGTGCTAGGACAACTGTGCGGTGTGGTAGTTTTGGTTTGCTGAACCCTTCTGCTCTGTGAGTGTAAAATGTTTGTAATGCTGTGTATGTGGAGTGTTGTGTTTTGAAGCCGTGTTGTTTTGGTATGTTGTTTGGTATGTTGCTTGTGATGTATGGGAGTATGATTTTTCGGCAAGTTTTTGTGAGTTCGGATATAAGTAAGATGGGCCTGAATGATTGGCTGTTGTTGATGTTTTTTGTTTGGTTTTAAAATCGGAATGTAGTTGGAGAGTTTCCAACAGTGAGGTATTGTGTTGTTTATAATGTTAATGTAGAGTTGTGTGAGGTATTTTAGTGCTTTGTTGCCTAATTTAATTTAATTTAATTTGTTGCCTATTTTAGTGCTTTAGTGCTATGTTTCCAGTATCCTGGCCTGCTCTTGGTGGGAATTCAAACAACATCTTTCAATGCTTTGTTTTCAAATCAGGATCAAAACAAAACCAGTTTCCAACTTGCTAACTACGTCAATCAGCACATCGAAAATTGTTGTTACATTTCGTTCAACTGTAGCCGCTGTAAATATTCTTAGCTTATTATTATAAACTAAAAGAAACCCTTATTTAACGTTTCATTTTGGCTTATACAAACAGGTTTTTGGAATAGTTGTATATTAATATTGGCAAATAAATCTCTAAAAAATAATAAAAAAGCACACATAACACAAAAATAAATTACTTTTTATTAATACAATAAAAAAACCAAAACAAGATAATTCTTGATTTGGTGGCCCTTTAGAGGGCCGTTGTTTTCAAAAAAATTGAAGTAGCTTGTGATGGCAAGCGGACTTTAGTAGGTGCTCGAAGCGGGGCTGTTTCCCAAAGCTAACTCCGGCTCCAGTTTGTTTCGAGCATGTTTCAGATATTACAACATAGCATCTTTAAATGTATACGCAGCCGATTCCGCCATCCACAAACCTGTAGCTGACAAAGAGCCACGAAAGAAGCAATGAGTCCCCAATTTTTAGAGTCTTTTGCCGGTCTGTCATAGCCGTCAAAAGAGTGGATACACAGGCCGTTGCCTCGTCCACGGCCTCCAAAGTCAGTCCAACCAATAGGCCGCGACCAGAGGCTTCCAAGGGCGAGCTTTGTTCAATTCTTTGTCGAGAAGCATTTCCACGATAGTTTCCTCGTTTTCCAAAAGGCCTATGATAAGTCGCCGCTCGTCTAGTAGTATCAAAAATATATAATATACCGAAAAATGTGCAACTCCTATATAAAAAAAGTACAGAAAAGGTGGCCTTTATAATGAGCCTCTCCATTTAAATGACACTCTCCACTATAATGGCATAGTAGCCATTTTAATTCGGCGAGTTAAAATGGAGAGGAAGCTATTATAATAGCCATTTATTGACTTAATTTCACTTCATATATACTCACAAGTCTAATACTGTCCGGGCCGCACGAGTTTCTGCGTGTTGGTTTAATACTGTCCAACACGCAGAAACTCGTGCGGCCCGGACAGTATTAGACTTGTGAGTATATATGAAGTGAAATTAAGTCAATAAATGGCTATTATAATAGCTTCCTCTCCATTTTAACTCGCCGAATTAAAATGGCTACTATGCCATTATAGTGGAGAGTGTCATTTAAATGGAGAGGCTCATTATAAAGGCCACCTTTTCTGTACTTTTTTTATATAGGAGTTGCACATTTTTCGGTATATTATATATTTTTGGTAGTATTAGAGTTATATTTAAAGTTACGCATTATATTTAATTAGCGAAATCAGTGATTTTTTGAAATAATTGTACTAACGTACCTATAGTTTATTCATAATTATTGTCATACCCTTATGAAAAGTAACTTCATAAATTTAATCACATAATAAATTAAAGATGGTTTATTATTATTCTTAGCGGCTTTGATTTATTATATAGTAACTTTTAAATTCTTTAGAAATTTTTGCTGATGTTTTCTAACTGTTAAAAATTTTTAAATATTTAATTTGAACGACATTCATAAAAATATTATGGCAAATTTGAATATTCGCGCCTAGTTGAGTATTCAAATTCTAAACAAAAGTACTCAGTTTGAACCCAAACATTTATTGACAAAAAACAAAGTAGCACATTATAAAAAACTTACCTTTTGATTTACATTGGAGTTATACAGTTATACCTCTTTCAGTTGATTATTTTATTTGACCTTTGAACTTTATTTTTCAAGTCTAAATCAGTGTTGAAATTGATATTATTTTGCGTTCACAAAAATAAAACAGTATAAACAAATAACACTTATTTAAAATATTGGTAAGATCGGTCCTAGACATCCAGAATTTTTGAATGCTATTTTATTTTACAAAAATGAATTCATCAATTAAACAACCAAATACCACTTGGTTTCACTTCTCCAACTCAGGAGCAGCTGCAAAACTCGGCCCGCTTGAATCCATGAAGTCGAGTGGAATCGAGGCCCATCTGACTAAAGACAACATCTAAAGTGAAGCAAATTCACGGCAGTGGACCGCCTCCAAGAACTTTGGACAGCATGGCCAAAAGATCGCTTTGACTTTACCACCGGCCACTATGTTTTGACAAGGAATTTGGTGACCGCCTTGAGGAGTGGCGTTCTTGAGCCGCACAGAGCTGAAAAAAATTCTTGACAAACATGCCAAAATCGTGGACGCCTTTGAAAGACGAACGTGCCAAGCAGTAGTGCAATTCAGGCACATCTTTATCAACTTCATATTTTTTTAAAAGGGCCCTCTTAAGGGCGACGAAATTAAAAAGAATTAACTTAAACCTTAATGTTACATTTGTTTATGTGCAAATAAAATGAGTGTTTGATGTAGGGATCGACCAGGGAGAATTATTGCTGATGCCAGGGCCGGGGAGAATTATCAGCGCGCCCTAATAAGAGCGCGCTCTTATTAGGGCGCGCCCTAATAAGAGCGCGCTTTTATTAGGGCGCGCCCTTATAAGAGCGCTTACACGTCCTAATAAGGGCCCTCCTTTCAGAAACAGGGCCCTAATTAACACATCCCAGTGCCCTAATAAGAGCGCGTTGTTATAAGGGCGCGCCCTAATAAGAGCCAATATAACTAACATATAAATAAATAAAACTATAAATAAACATTAAATAGTACATAGAGACAATAATTATGAATAAACTATCGAGTACGTTAGTACAATTATTTCAAAAAATCACTCATTTCGCTCACTTAAATATAATGGCATGACTTCAAATATAACTCTAAATACTACCAAAAAAATATATAGCTATGACCGAAAAATGTAGCAACTCCTATATAAAAAAAGTACAGAAAAGGTGGCCTTTATATGGCCTCTCCATTTAAATGACACTCTCCACTATAATGGCATAGTAGCCATTTTAATTCGGCGAGTTAAAATGGAGAGGAAGCTATTATAACTAGCCATTTATTGACTTAATTTCACTTCATATATACTACAAGTCTAATACTGTCCGGGCCGCACGAGTTTCTGCGTGTTGGACAGTATTAAACAACACGCAGAAACTCGTGCGGCCCGGACAGTATTAGACTTCGTGAGTATATATGAAGTGAAATTAAGTCAATAAATGGCTATTATAATAGCTTCCTCTCCATTTAACTCGCCGAATTAAAATGGCTACTATGTTCCATTATAGTGGAGTTGTCATTTTAAATGGAGAGGCTCATTATAAAGGCCACCTTTTCTGTACTTTTTTTATATAGGAGTTGCACATTTTTCGGTATATTATATATTTTTGATACTACTAGACGAGCGGCGACTTATCATAGGCCTGTTTGGAAAACGAGGAAACTATCGTGGAAATGCTTCTCGACAAAGAATTGAACAAAGCTCGCCCTTGGAAGCCTCTGGTCGCGGCCATTGGTTGGACTGACTTTGGAGGCCGTGGACGAGGCAACGGCCTGTGTATCCACCTCCTTTGACGGGCTAATGACAGACCGGCAAAAGACTCTAAAATTGGGACTCATTGCTTCTTTCGTGGCTCTTTGTCAGCTACAGGTTTTGTGGGATGGGCGGAATCGGCTGCGTATACATTTAAAGATGCTATGTTGTAATATCTGAAACATGCTCAAACAAACTGGAGCAGGAAGTTAGGCTTTGGGAAACAGCCCCGCTTCAGCACCTACTAAAGCCCACTTCCATCACAAGCTACTTCAATTTTTTTGAAAACAACGGCCCTCTAAAGGGCCACCAAATCAAGAATTATCTTGTTTGGGTTTTTTTTATTGTATTAATAAAAAGTAATTTATTTTTGTGTTATGTGTGCTTTTTTATTATTTTTTAGAGATTTATTTGCCAATATTAATTTACAACTATTCCAAAAACCTGTTTGTATAAGCCAAAGTGAAACGTTAAATAAGGGTTTCTTTTAGTTTATAATAATAAGCTAAGAATATTTACAGCGGCTACAGTTGAACGAAATGTAACAACAATTTTCGATGTGCTGATTGACGTAGTTAGCCAGTTGGAAACTGGTTTTGTTTTGATCCTGATTTGAAAATGAAGCATTGAAAGATGTTGTTTGAATTCCCACCAAGAGCAGGCCAGGATACTGGAAACATAGCACTAAAGCACTAAAATAGGCAACAAATTAAATTAAATTAAATTAGGCAACAAAGCACTAAAATACCTCACACAACTCTACATTAACATTATAAACAACACAATACCTCACTGTTGGAAACTCTCCAACTACATTCCGATTTTAAAACCAAACAAAAAACATCAACAACAGCCAATCATTCAGGCCCATCTTACTCATATCCGCACTCACAAAAACTTTCCAAAAAATCATGCTCCCATACATCACAAGCAACATACCAAACAACATACCAAAACAACACGGCTTCAAAACACAACACTCCACATACACAGCATTACAAACATTTTACACTCACAGAGCAGAAGGGTTCAACAAACCAAAACTACCACACCGCACAGTTGTAGTAGCACTGGACATGTCCAAAGCTTTTGACACTGTCAATCACCACACACTCATACACAAACTCGCACAAACACAAGTACCAACAACAATCACAAAATTCATAAACAATTACAAAGCCGCAAAGCATACACCACATACAACAAACACAAATCAAAACAAAAACTCATAAAAACGTCCCACAAGGCTTTTGTCTATGACCCACACTATTCAACATCTAGACCGCAGACATTCCAACACCATGCAGACGACATCACAATATACGCATCACACCCAAACCACCACATAGCACAACAACAAATACAACCATACTTACACGCAATACAAGCATAAACAAACAACAACCAACTCACACTAAATGCAAGCAAAACAACACCCACACTATTCACACCAGACCCTGCAGAGTACAACACACAACTATCACTACAAATAAACAATACAACACTCATCACAACTAAAAATCCAAAAATCTTAGGGCTCACTTTTAACCCCTAGCTCATATTCAACACACACATCGCAAATACAAACAGCAAAGCATGCAAAAGACTCAAAATCATAAATGCACTCACAGAAACATCGTGGGGTAAACCAAAAAAACACTCACTCACACATACAAGGCAATCAACCATGTCCAATAACCGAGTATGCCAGCACAGTCTGGGGCCCCAAAACATCGAACACACAAATTAACAAACTGCAAACTAAAACACTGCTCTCAGGGTCGCTAAAGGGC
This sequence comes from Microlaimidae sp. YZB2_3, assembly GCA_030248175.1. NCBI lineage: Eukaryota > Metazoa > Nematoda > Chromadorea > Desmodorida > Microlaimidae > Microlaimidae sp. YZB2_3. Next base: position 15,810 of record JASAMX010028812.1, read on the forward strand.
ACACCACAGACACAAACACACACACATCATACACACAGAGGCTAAAGTCCTCCCAATAGCAACAAACATTCAACTCCACGCAAAGCAAGCAAAATTGGCAGCCAAATACAAAAACAACACCTTTTTACATACACACACATTAACACGACCTTGGGACCAGAGGACATTTGGGGGAACCCTGCAGCAATTGCTGATCTCCTCCGAGAGTGAGAGGAGGGGGTGAGCAAGGCGAGGAGCGTGCCAGACGGAACCAACCTGGGTTGAACAAAACTCTGGTTACTGGCAAATGAAAACAACAACGTGGAGTAAACTATTATTACGATTGAATTATTTCACATATATTTCCCTATTATATGAATATTTTGTTTTTGAATGAAAACAATTAGCATAATTGACAAATGTTGTTATTTACTTTTTTTTACTAAATAAATAATGCATCAAACTAGTTAAAATGAATGTTTGCATAATGCTTAAAAGATAAGAAAAAAATGCAATTTGTGTTTCGCTAGAAATAATGGTAAGATTTTATTTTTATTAAAAATTTTTATTATTTTAAAAGCATAATAAACAACAAACAAAACAAATAAAACAGACTATAAAACATATCACAAAATAAAAAAAACAAATAAACACAAAAAAACATTATTTTGCAACTTTAACTTTTTTATTTTGTTTTTTTCTAGGAAGCCTATACTCAAGAGAATAATAGTTATCTTTTTTTATTTAATATAAAAAATATGTGGTTCATAACCAATTTTTCCATTTATTATATTTTTCTTCTAAACTTTTATCAGTTTCAATTAGCTATTTATAGATTCTAAATTTTCCTTTTATGTAATTCTGAAATACTTTAAATAATGGAATTTGATTCTTTAATTTTGTTATGTATATAAAATATTGTGTCCACAAGCTGAATTCCTACCAGTTTCTTTCTGTTTTGTCGTTTGTACTTTACAACATTAGCAATGATTCATACAATCGTAAATTTAAAAATATTTTTTCTTTTCTTCAAAAAAATTTTTACAGAATACCATAAAGCATTTGTACTGGGGCATTGATAAAAAAATGCTCTAAGGTGTCATTACTTTTTAGGTAAAACAATTTACAAAGAGGATTATCACCTTTTTTATAACTGCATAACCATTTTTGCGTAGCAATAATTCTGTGATATATTCAAATAGTAAACACTATTCTAATTTTAGTTTCGTCTGTTTTATTTTTTATTAATTTAAATTTTTTCCCCCAACACTGGATGTTTCTCTTCAATTATTTCATTCCATTCTTCTATCGCTTTTGGTTCCAAAATCATCTGGCCTTTAATAAAATTTTTTTTAGATGAATCATAAGTTTTAAAATTCACTGCTTTATTATCATTATAGTTTTCAG
>JASAMX010028813.1:0-19154 GCA_030248175.1 Microlaimidae sp. YZB2_3
TTTGACTTCTGTTCGAGCTGAGAGATTAAGTAATTTTGTTTCTATTTCGTTTCTGTAGTTGGTCCACTTGACTTTGTTGAGGTTGGTGAAAGTTTTCCTGGTTTTGGGCGCTATTGTCTGATTGGTTTGAAGGCTGACGATGATTGGGAGGTGATCAGAACTCAATGTATTAATCGTTTTCCAGTCCAAGGAGGTGAGGAGTGAATCCGAGATGAAGAAGATATCTGGCGATGTTGGATTTCCATTTGAAGAGATGTGTGTAGGTGTGTTTGTGTTTAGAGATGCCATGTTAGAGTTGTTGATGATGTCTGCCTCTGGCGTTGGTGAGGCTTGAGTGCCAGAGTTCGTGGTGTGCATTGATATCTCCGAGAATGATAATATCCTGATTGTTTATTAGATTGGATATATTAGGCTGGTTATTGGTGGTGCAGGAGCTGACTGGTGGAATGTTTAGGTTGGTGATTGAGAGGTTAGTATTATTGAAGTGAATGCGGATGCCATGCATATCTGCATGTGGATCATTCTGTTGAGTATCCAAGTTAATTTTGTAGTTGATTGAATGATGTACAAAAAAGAGTAGACCACCTCTATTGGAATTTCTTTCTTGATAATTGTATAGTTGGGAATTTTTGGGTCTTTGTATTTTGGTGAGAGTTTGGTTTCCTGGATGGCGGCTATGTGAATGTTGTGATTTTCGAAAAAGTTTGTTAGTTCTTATAGTTTGTTGGAGATTCCGTTGGCGTTAAATTGCAGAATATTTAAGGGAGAATTTTTAGAGTTTGTATTGTGATGTGAACAAAGCGTTCAGTTGGCAGACCTGTGCACTTCCCCCCCCGGGGTTAAAACGGGGGGGGCAATTCCAAAATTGGGGGGGCAACTTTTTTGATACATGGGGGGCAATAAAACGGGGGGGGCAAGCAGGGGGAAAGAAAAAAAAAGAGAAAAAAGAAGGGAAAAGGGAAAAAAAGAACAAAAAAAGCGAAAATAAGGTAAAAATAGGTCTAAAATGGCTTAAAATACATTGAAATAGGCTAAAAACTGCAAAAAATTCGCGATGATGACGTTGTTGAGTTTGCCAGTTTCCAGGGTTTCCATCAACCCTGGTGTGGTCCGTCCGGCACGCCTCTCGCCTTGCTCACCCCCTCTTCCCACTCCCGGAGGAGCTCAGCAACCGCTACGGGGTTTGCCCAAAGGTCCTCTGGTCCCAGTGTCGTATTGATGTGTGTGCATGTAAAAAGGTGTTGTGTTGTGTGTGTTTGTGTTTTGCATAGCGGGCAGTTTGGTGATGTGTGTTGTGTTTTATTGATTTTGTGTAGGTAGGAGTAGAGGAAAGGAGATTTCCCTGCCCTGAGTTGGGCGAGGGTTCTCCCGACCCCGCGAGGAAGATTTTCTTCCTCGTTGCTTATTGCTGGTGCTTTTGTTTGAAGTATTGGGTTTATTGGAGTGTTATTTATGTGGTTTGTGACTGTGTTTGTGTGGATTTGTTGTTTTAGTGCTTTGTAAGTTTTGTTGTGTATGTCTGTAGGTATGTTTGTTGTGTAGTTGTTGTTGTGAAATATTGTTTGCTTTTTGAGCCTGCTGGGTGCAGGTTGTTGTGTTAAATAATTAAGTGGGTTGTTTGTGTACATGGCCGCCAATTTTGCTTGTTTTGCGTGGAGTTGGATGTGTGTTGCTATTGGGAGGACTTTAGCCTACAATCACAAAATTCATAAACAACTACATCAAAGGCCGCAAAGCATACACCACATACAACAACTACAAATCAAAACAAAAACTCATCAAAACAGGAGTCCCACAAGGATCCTGTCTATCACCCACATTATTCAACATCTACACCGCAGACATACCAACACCACCACCAAACGTACACATCATAACATATGCAGACGACATCACAATATATGCATCACACCCAAACCACCACATAGCTCAACAACAAATACAACCATACCTACACGCAATACAAGCATGGACAGACAACAACCAACTAACATTAAATGCAAGCAAAACAACATCCACACTATTCACACCAGACCCTGCAGAGTACAACACACAATTATCACTACAAATAAACAACACAACACTCATTACAACCAAAAACCCATAAATCTTGGGGCTCACATTCGACCCCAAGCTCACTTTCAACACACACATCGCAAACACACACAGCAAAGCACGCAAAACACTCAAAATCATAAACGCACTCACAGCAACAACGTGGGGTAAACCAAAAGAAACACTCATACACACATACAAGGCAATCACTCGACCAATAATCGAGTATGCCAGCACAGTCTGGGGCCCCACTACATCACACACACAAATCAGCAAACTACAAACAATACAAAACACAGCTCTCAGGGTCGCAACAGGGCACACCACAGACACAAACACACACATCATACACACAGAGGCGATGATGACGTCATCATAGGTCTAAAATGGCGTCATAATTCTAGGGTACTTTTTCATTTTTTGGCGGGGGTGGCAAATCCTCCAATCAAACGGGGGGGGAATTTCCAGACCGTGCACAGGTCTGAGTTGGTACATGAAAAATTTGGGTTGTAGTGTTTCAGACTTTGTACATTGCTACATTTTATATGCACCCAATTGTTACATTTAGTGCATCGGACGCTGTTTCTGTTAACAGTTTTATTACAATTTGCACAAAAATATTGCATCTTGTTGGGGTCGGGGTTGGGATGGATATCTCCAGACAGAATCATCAGTTTTTTCGGCAGCCATTTTGACCGCCGATTATAGAAAAAGGATGTAAAAATGTCGCATCGGCAGTCAGCAGCAGCGAAGATTGTCCGGGTTGACTGGAAATGAGGTAGAGCTGTTGACCATTTTCATTGCTGGATCTGGGCAGTGTCACTGCGTGGAAGCCGCTTCGTAGACACCAAAAAAAAGCAGCCGCTTTTTTAGGTGGTATCTCTCCCCCCTTCCCCCCCCCACCCCAAAAAAAATGAACTCTGTAAACTGTTTGTAAACATTGTTTTTGTTTAGGCCGTTTCGGTGCGAACAATGTAGCTTCTCTACAAAATACCAGTCGCACTTGATCAGCCACAAGCGAATTCACACGGGGGACGTTTTCCATTGCCAATTCACTGACTGCAGCTACTCATCCCCTAAGAAGAGTCAGCTTGCGGCCCATCTGCGCACTCATCTGGCCGTCCGCTCTCACAAGTGCCGCGTCTGCTCACGTAGCTTCATCGAGAAGAGCCATCTGGTCCGCCACGAGCGCATTCACCTGGCCGAAAAACCCTTTAAATGCGATAATTGCGAGTACGCCAGCTCCCGCCGCGACAAACTCAAAGAGCACATTCAGAAGCACCACGGCCAGCAGCCCAGCGGCCGCGCCCCATACCGCCAACGCCGCCAGCGACGAGCGCGCCAATTGGCGGCCATCTCAGCCGCCCACAACGCTGCCCCGGGACAACCCGGTCCTCCCACGGCAGCTCAGGACTCGGCAGGACCCCTTTCCAGCGGACAGAGCGAGGGCGGGGGCTCGGAACTGAGCGAGCGAGGGGAAATGGCCCGGCCCGGCCCGCAGACAGAGGTCCGGCCCAGCTCGGCGAATTTCCCGCTCAGCATGAGTCACGCCGCCCAGCCCTCCCCGGCACTCAGTCTCAATTTTAACTTGGATTTGGGATCAGACACCGGCGCCGCCGTACACCGGGACGTTCTACTCAGCGCCACACGGGTGGCCCCCACGCCCACGCCTCTGCTCCAAGAGGCCACAGCGAGCGGTCAGCAGCAACCCTTTCCGGGTACCCCCACGGCGGAACTTCTGCAGCGCCCGATGAGTCTGCCGTCCCTCGGCGCTCAGTCATCTAATTGGCCTCAGCAACTCAACGACTTTAGCTTCACGGCCATGTTCTGAGAACTCAACCGAGGGGGCCTGCAACCATAGGTGAGCAGGGGTGGGGGTTGGGGGGTTATATCCCCCAAAAATCCCGATTATAGCCGACACCCTCCCATCTCTCCCCCCTCCTAAAATTTTGGGGGGAACCCCGGACACACCACCCCTAAAATTTGGGGGGTCCCAGTACTAAAAACGCTAAAAATAGGGTATTTCAGGTATACCCCCAAAAAAATTTTCGGGACACCCCCCCCCAAATTTCGGAGGTCGGGTATACCCCCTCCAAAAAAATTTGGGAGGCTGCCCACCTATGCCTGCGTACGTTCGATAAGTTCAAAAGCTATAAGCTTCCAGGGTTTTGGGGATATATTTGGAAAATTTTTGGCCCGCTCAACTTTTTTTTAGCGAATTTAGTCATGGGATCCCGAATCAAGTAAGAGGTACGAGTCAACCCCGAGTCAAGTATGAGGGTTATCCCCATCTTTCCTTTTCAAAATTATGACCCCCCCCCCTTTCCGGTGCTCATGTTTAGACTTACCCCCGTACCCGTAGTAGTAGAGTAGATCCGTTCCTTTTTTTTATTAAAAAGTGCGATTTTTACTAATTCAGCCCATTCTCATAGTCCAGTTGTTGTTGTTGTAAGGCCTGAAATTATCTCTCCAAGTAAAGTATGCAATGGGCGGATACTAGAGCAAAAGTCAAAAAAACGAAAACAATTTCACTATGGGGGAGAGCCGGCTCGATCGTGCTTATCTGCTTCTATTAAGTGGTATAAAATTGTGTTCCACCTTTTTTTTTCTCATTTTTTAAAATGATTTCCCCGTTTTTATCAGAGCGCCAAATGAGAACCGTCTGAAAAAAAATAATTTGGTTGGTATTTGGGTTGTAGATGTTAATTTATAAATTTTAATTGTAGTATATCGACTTGGTTCATTGTAAAAGTTTTCATAAGATTGATTAAGGTTTTTCTTCGCATTTTAGTTAATTTTTAAAGCGGTGGAGCGTCTAATTTTGATTTACGAATCACCCTTCTTCTTATGAGAAGATTTTCACTTTATTGGCTTAAATATCTTTAACGGTTTAAGAGTTGTTATCTTTTTATCAATCAAGGACTTAACTTTTGACTCTATTAATGTAAACACCCTTCCAAGAACAGTTAATCATTAAAAAGAAAAGAAAAGTAAAAAATACCCTACCATTATACATTGAGCATTAAGAGGTTTTGAATTTTACTAGTTAGTGTTTTTTTTTCTTCAAAAGCATGCCCCGGAACTCCGACATGCAAAGTGTAGAGAGTTCCAGAGTTCTAGACCTTCACCACTCAAATGAATTATTCAAAGCTTTTTTAAAATTTAAATAATATGTTAAGTATATTTTATTTGCATATTTAGGACTATTTCTATTTTATTGTTTTTAATGAATTTTGAGATAAAAATTTTTATCCACAAAAAATGTTTCGTGAAATAATTTATAACATACTTTTAACTAATTATAAAATAATTACCACAATAAGGTCGAGGTCCAGAGCTTTGGCGATTGCTCCGGAGCTTTGAAAAGCGGCATCAGAGCGTAGAAAAATATCACTAGTTTTTACTTAAGTTCTGTATTTTTCTAAATTTTGTAATGTCACATTCGTAACGTTACCATAATATTGTAACGTTACCAATGAGTGTTTATGGTACCGAGAAGCTGGTGTTTTTATACCAAGAATTTTCCTTTTTGTGTCTAAAACTTTGGGTCCACCAAAAACCAGACTGTAGCTTTAACCATTGAGGTGTGTTTATTATTCAAAACTGATCATTTAAAAGACTCCATCTTTAAACAAATATATCTTGTTTTTGATAGTTTAATAAAGTAAAACTGGCATTCTGTAGTAAATTACTATTTTAGATATTCTCATCCCAAGCTGTCGGATCGATAGTCTTAGATATAGATTTCGCTTAAAATATGTATGAGATATTTCAGGTGTTATGAACCCTAATGAAACCATTTTTAACTCAGTTGGACCAACCTGTGTGGTACTAAGAAACACAAGGGTTGGTCAAACTGAGCTAAAAATGGGGCTCGTTTTGTTCCACCCACAACATCCTGAAGTATCACATGTTAGTTTAAGCGAAATCTGAGACTATCGATCTGACAATTTGGAATGGCAATTTTAAATCCATAGAGAAAGCGGGTCTTAAATAACAATTTCTAAAGATTAATTCACCAGAAATCCTAAATCATATTTACTGTGCCCTTAACTCGTTCCCGTGATGGCCTTTTCTCCCGTTACAACCGTGAAACCTTTGTACCAAAAAGGTGAAATCGTCTCACGATGGTCGTATTTCGTAGGACCAATGTCGTACGTAAACCTTACCGCGGTAAACTCTACGCATGATTTAGGTCGTACTTAGGTCACATAATTTTTTGTGCGTGATTATTAGTGCCCAGTGAGCGAGCCAATTGAAATGGTTAAAGCTGTATAGTAGCAATATGCAGAGTTTGGGCAATATGAGATATCCTACGTAATACATTGTATCCGTGAATAAAATTGTGCGTGATTAGTGCTCGGTGAGCGAGCAAATTGAAATGGTTAAAACTGTACGGTAGCAATATAATATTGCTATCGTACAGCTTTAACAATTTCAATTTGTTCGCTCACTGGGCACTAATCACTCACAAAAGTTATATATAAACTAAGTAGGACCTCTGTCATACGAAGGTTTTACCGTTGTAACCGAGGAAAAGGCAATCACGGGAACGGGTTAATAGTCACAATCAGTATAAAATCTACGTGACTCGAACTAACGTTTGTGGTATTTGTGTGTTAAAAGATAAAAAGAGTCCTAGTTACGAGTATTTTATAGCGATTCTGACTCTTTCTGTCACGGTAAGTGTTAATGCAATTCAAATTCAAAAAATAGACTGCGCTATAATTAAAATATATAAAGCAGTAAGTACGCGGAAAGAATTACTTAGTTAGTCTCGGAATATTATTTTTTTGTTTTTATTTATTAAAATTAATTTTTAGATACTATTGTTTGTACAAATACGCACTTTAATAAGGCAATTAAGTGTGATTACTATATTTTTTTAACTGAAAGGTAGATCTATGCCAAAGTGATATTCATGATATAATATTAAACATATTTATATACAAATATAAGTTTCGTATGGATCTATCCTTTATTGTACACAATATCACACAAGTTTTTATTTCAGTGCACAATTTTGTACATGTTTTTATTTTGTATATACAATGATAATGAAGGGTTTGTTACTTATATATTTGTTGCTTGTAAGCTTACAGTGTTTTACCATTTTTTTGTACTGTAATATACTTTTTTGTACATAAATCCACGTGCTAAGTGGCTTTTATTTTAATAAATATTATTATATAATTTGTGAGAAACAAAACATCATGGCATATTGGTGGGCAGAGTGTGGGAGCCCCCTACCCGTAAAAATCTCGAAACCGCCAAACCCCATTTCTTAAAATTGGTGGTTATAGTACTAAAAACGCTAAAGCGGTTTTAAAAAACCAATTCCCAATTTTTTTTTGGCACTGCTTAGCGATTTATTATTTAGAACCTATTTTTAATTGTAAAGCAATGTTATGGTTTAGTATTTTTCTTATGATGGTTATTTGGGTTAATACTGATTATACTTATACTGTTAATTTATATTATTTTTAAAACGCAATTTATAGTACAATTCTTAAATTAATAAAGGGAAATACAAATAAGTTTTGCTCGAAAACCTGAAACTAACCTATGATTATTATGTGCTTGCAAGGGAATAGCAAAAGTTTTAGAAATAATTTATATTCAAAATTAATGTTTTAAGAACATTTTTAAAACTAAATAACTAATTAAATGAAAACATTCATCAGTTATTACGATGGTCAAAGTCCTATTATTTGAATGGAAGTTCTTTTAATGGAAGTGTTAAAGATTTCCACAGCATTATAACGTTTTAGAATCACTAAAAATTTAAAAACAACCTGTCTAAAAACACAGCTTAAACGAAGTCAACCGAAATTGGTTATAGATTTTTTAAGTTCCTGTGTCAATATTTTCTATTATTAAATTATAACCTTTGTATAAAATTTTAACGAATATATTTTTAGGGTAACTGACTTAAGTTCGGCCACCTTTTTTTATTATATTGGATAATTATTTCGTGGTTCTTTCAATCTAGCCAAGATTCAGTCTTAAAATCAAACAATAGCTATTTTTGTTATTCCAGTGCAAAATTTGAAAATTTCTGTTATAATTAAAAATCAGTGGTGCTTTAAGCTACTTTTCTAAAGTGACCGAACTTAAGGCACGTGCCATTAAGTTCGACCACCTTGAAAAAAATGGCTATAACTATTGCTAAAACCAGGGCCGTACCCAGGGTTTCATTTTGGGGGGGGGGGGTGGCAGATTGTAGTACAAAAAAATTTCGGGGGAAACGTAGATAAAGCTGTAATACACTGTTTTTGGCCTAATAACGTGATTGGGCGGTGGGGGGCTAGTCCCCCACTCAGAAGTGGGGTAGGGGAGAAAAGTTTAACCCCCTAAATCTGGGTTTAACCTCCCTCACTCCCGACCAACTTTCTCATGTATGCGTAGAGCCCATAGGTGGGCAGGGGGGGGGATTTGGGGGGGTTATACCCCCCAAAATTTCGGATTTTGCTGACACCCCCCCTTAAATTTGGGGTAGTCGGGGACACCCCCCCCCCAATTCGCCTCCCAAAGAAAAATTTTTAAGTGTTGTAAAAGGACTAAAAAATTTTTCCGCGCTTCGCGCGGAGTGTTTATTACCTTATTTTCCCGTTTTTTACCTTTTATTACCTTTAAATTCCCCCGCTACGTGGGCAGTTTAAATTTCCCTGCTACGCGGGCAGTTTAAATTGGCAATTTATCTTAGTTTTTCAATTTCAAATCGATTATCCCATTCAGTAGTTAAGGCATACATGTTCAATAAAACTACTATAAAACACTATTATCCTTTTTTTAACGTTTTAAACACATGTTATAAATGTATAGTATAGCTATAAAAAACCTTAAATTTTGTAATTACTATCATTTGGAATTAAAATTTCTAGTGTATTTTAGCGCCTCAAATTATAAATTTTCTCCTCCGGGGGGCATTGTTCCCCCGAACCTCCCTGACTGAATTTTTAAGATCACAGAAAATTATGTAGAAATTAGGTAAAAAAACAAAAGTAAAAGGTATGTTCACGGGATCACCAGGAGACGATTTTTAAGCCGTTTTTAGTATATATTTTAAAAAATTTTCGCCAAGCTGGCGCCGCTACGTGGCGCAGGCGGCAGCGCTTCGCGCCGTTTTGACAACACTTTTTCTCCCCTCCCCCAGACTGACGCCCCCGAAATGAAATCCTGACTGATCCACTGCACATTTTTATTAAAAGAATTAAAAAAATAAAATTTATAAGTTGCAATAAGATCTTATGTTAGTTTTACACAGTTTTAAAGCATTTATAAGCTTGTTTTACGTTTTTTTACGCGTTTTAAGCTCGATTTAAGGCAGCGCGGAAATATTGGGTACACCCCCCCCTCAAAATTTGGGTCTTACTGGACACCCCCCCCTAAAATTTGACCCCCCCCCCAAAATCCGAGAGGCTGCCCACCTATGGTAGAGCCCCTTGTAAGTGGGTTCCGGGGGCATTCTACCCCCTGAGGAATTATTAATTTAAGGCGCTAAAACACACTAAAAATTTTAATTCTCGCTTATATTGATTGAAATTTAAGATATATTTTATCCTTTTACAATAATAATTAGTTACATGATCTCTGACAACTTTTTTTATTATTTTTATTCTCGCGCGTTCATTGTTTATTTCCTTCTGATGGTGAGCGGTTAGACTTTTAATTCCTGAAGAATTTTAGCTTCAGTATTTAAAACGTTTATAAAATGTTTAATAATATAATAATGAGTTTTGTTTCACATGTATGCCTTCACTATTGAACGGCATAACCATTCAGAAATTGCAAAACTAAGATAAATTATTGATTCTTAAACTACCCGCGAAGCGAGAAAAATTAATTTTTTTAACTATTAAGGTTTTTGAAACGCATTAAGAAAATTTGAAATTTCTGTATTAATATTATAGATTTTTTTTACGAAAAAACGCATAAGAAAAAATCCAGCTTTGCCGGATTTCGCAGGGGGCGCTTCCCTTCCCCCGCTGGTCGCGTCATTGGATAAGTGGCAACGAAAATGGGTAGCGTTTCATGCGTTGTATACTGTATGTTAATTTCGAAACAATTATTTAATTGCGAAAATGCTCAGAAATACTGATCCATTGACACTTTTATACTGACTTAACTTTATAAATCTTGGGCTTTGTGTGGCCCTGGCCCTTTATTAATAATGCTCCTGTGGAGTTGTGGACCCTCTTTTAAAATACCATTGCTACTATTATTGTTATAATTTAGATTAAAATAGTGAACATTACGTCACGGTTGCGTCAAAGAAAAAATTTTAAAACTTCTGACTTTGCCCCCATAGGTGGGCAGGGGGGTTATATAACCCCCTAAAATCTCCATTACTTCCGACACCACCCTAAAATTTGGGGGTATCCTGAACACAACCTCCCTCCTAAAAATGGGGTTCCCAGAACTAAAAACGCTAAAAATGGGGTATTTAAGGTATACTCCGAAATTTTTTACGACACTCCCTCCCGAATTTCGGGGATCGAGTATATCTCCCTAAAATCCGGGAGGCTGTCCACCTATGCCCATCCCAATATTTGGCATTACAGCGGTCAGCGAATACCAAATTCTGAAATTTTGCGGGTCTGAAGAAATAAAACTCCAGTAAAAATAAATTTTGGTGACTACCCCAAAAATTTATTCCCAGCCCTAAAATTAAAGGCTTTTTACCTCTAAACACTTGTTTTTTGTATGTAATTGCGTGAAATACGAGTTTTAGGTTTTTAAATCTATATTTATTTTTATTACAATATTATAATCTAAACAGAACTATATTGTATTTTAAAATATTTAACGCGTTAAATTTCGCAGTCACATTCATAAAAACAAATTAAAACTGTCGTTATCTCTGGACTGAGCTCATTGGTTACACCCAACGCAAGCTCCAGCGACTCCGACTGTTCTCAATCATCCAATCAGTGATCGGCATTCCATTAGCCGCATGAGAAAAGATCCCCACTCTACATTTACCAATACTTCTGCGGCGTGGGGGTGGTGCAACTAGTTCGAAACGGGGCTCGCAGTTTGTACCAAGAGATCCGGCTCCAACTGCGGACCCGCGTCCGTCAGCGAGCTGCCCGGTCGCTTCACGTCCAGACTGTAGAAGTCCAACAAAGGCCGGATGGACGGGTTTCGCCCCCGGAAGTCTCGGAAACTTTGGGCAAACGGAACACCGCCCCCGTTGGCCAGAATAGTGTCTCTGAACTTTTGCGCCGTGGAGTGGGCGGAGTCTCCATCAATGTCCAAAGCGCCTCGCTCCTCGAAAGCTTCCAACAAATCACAAGCCAACATCTAAACATCAATAGCTACTAGATAGATAATTTTAGTCGTTAGCATGACACAATAAAGCAGACTCATCATCTCTTTTTATTTTTTAACAAAAATATTTTAAACGTTATGAGTCAGAATTGAAACGTTGATTTTATAATCATAGCGACTCTTTGTGTTGTATTTGTATCAATGACGTTATTTACTATGTTAGTTTTAAAACAGCACAATAAAACTATTATGGATTAATACCTTTTAAACCTCAATTCAGGGTTGATTTTGCGCTCATTATCCTAGATTGCCTGGCTAACGACCAAATGCCAATTACTAGATTTATTATTTATTGCCAACGCTTACGTACGGAACTGATAGATAATAACAAGGTTTTAGCTTTCTTTTATAAGTTTTAAAAAATAATACCGACCATCTAATCTGGTTATTGTCATAAAAAATTAGTATTAATTATTAACATAAATGGAAGAATAATCTGTTATTTTTAAACCTCAATTCAGGGTTGATTTTACGCTCATTATCCCAGATTGCCTGGCTAACGACCAAATGCCAATTTCTAGATTTATTATTTATTGCCAACGCTTACGTACGGAACTGATAGATAATTACAAGGTTTTAGATTTCTTTTATAAGTTTTAAAAAAAATACCGACCATCTAAGCGGGTTTTTGTCATAAAAAATTAGTATTATTAAGTTAAACATAAATGGAAGAATAATCTGTTATTCATCCTGTTTAACATGAATAAACAAAAATATTAATTTTAAATAGACGAAAAAAAGAAAATGGACTTTTTGCTGCTGCCACCCTTCATAAAATGTTATATTAACTGCTAAGAAATTTTCCAAATCTTTTTCATTTCGAACTGAAAATGAAAATGCAGTTATATAGGCACCTTGCACTGAAACTCGGTTTATACATAAAGTATGCAATATACATAAGTGTCACCATAATGGATAATTACCGTATCTCGTACTTATCTTTCGTAGTATGCAGATCATCGATCGAAATTTCGCGCGCTTTCGATCGCTTGATCTGCATACTACGAAAGATAAGTAGGAGATACGGTAATTATCCATTATGGTGACACCTAAGTATATTGTATACTTCATGTATAAACCGAGTTCCAGTGCAAGGTGCCTATATTCGTAGGGGGATTTTACCGGGAAGGAAGGAGCGGGAAGGAGTTGGCTGATAATCATACATTGGGCAAGTTGGAGGGGAAGGAGATTAAACACGGATTTAAGTGGTGGGGTTAAAATCCAAAGAACGCATTCTTATCACATCTTTTTTTCTGGAGTAGATTTTTTCCTTATTTTTTAATTTTAAAGAAAATTAGATCAAACACTTTAGAAAGAATTCGGGAAGTTAGTTTTCTTTTCGTGCCCAGTGAAAATAATACCAATAATCCGCAGGATGTTCCTACCCTCCAATATCATGCTTAGGAGCTCCGGTCATTTAAAGCGGAGAGAGTTCTGGAGTTTCGCCCCTTAAATGAGCAATTTTAAGCTTATTAACGCATTTAAAGTAACTCTATTTGCGTTTTTAAGACCATTTTCTAACGTTTTAAATAATTTTTAAAAAAAACTTTAAAAAACAGATAAAAAAGTATCTATAACACCACTCTTTAATTATTATGAATTTAGTGGGAAAAAAATAGGATGGAGCTCCGGGGCACATCTCTACGCAGGAGACACCAAAACAAAACACTTACTTCAGACCATAAAGAACCGTAATAGGCGGCGGACAAGTTCTGTGTGAATATCGGCGTGAAACTGCATGGCATCCCGTCGAACTTCTCCAGTGGAAAGGGGAAATAGGACTCGTACATTCTTTTGTAGATATCCAGCCAAAAAGGGCGCCTAAAATTAAAAACTGTTCTTTATTAGTACCGACCAACTGACTTGCGAGAATCATAAAGACGTTTTATTACTACAACACTTAGCATAATGGTTTGCCACCAATGGTGCTAGTACCTGTTTATTTGGCTACATTTGACAACGCTCTTTTATCCAGTAATTACGCTAAAAAACTTGACACTCTGAATTTTGATTATTATTTTCGAGTTTGATTGGATTGGTATTGGAATATTATTGGTAAATCCAATGCTAAAATAACTAGTACGTTATTTTTCTCGCATTTTATTGCTAAGATAAAAACATTAGGATCAAGCCTAAGGAGGTATATATTTATTATTGCCCACTAACTGCATTAAAAACTTGTTTGATTGTTTGTTTGTTTGTTTGTTTGAATAGAAATTCCAATCTCCCCACATAAAATGCAAATTGCTGTTCATATCATTTTACACAATATTATAACTCACTACTAATATGGGTCAGTGAAGCATGATATGACTAAGGACCCGCGCACTTATTTTTGCATCAATCGTTACAAAAACCCTCACACCCTTTCCCCCCTCCTTGGTCCACCCGTAAGCTGTAATATACGCCCTCTAAATGACAGGATACCGTTTATAATTTAAATGACAAGTAGAGAGGAAATATATTCCATGTCGAAAATTACATTACGTGTGTTACGGGGAAACGACGAAAACGTTAACCCCCGTAGTACTAAAGGAGCCGTTGGGACTCTTTACAATACATAATATTCATGGCAACTGTTGGTAAGCTAAATGCATATATTTTTAGATGGTTAACAAGTTACGAGTGTAGTGTGTGTTGATTTGTTAACAAGTTACGAGTGTAGTGTGTGTTGATTTGATTGGTAAGAAAGGCAAATTTATGCAAAAAACGTTTATGTATGAAAATAAGAGAATATATCATATTAAAACAATTATATAAAGTTAGGAATTTTGGACGGTTCGGGTGTGGGCTGTGAAGTTGGGTTCGGGCTGTGGTAAGGTTGGGTAGTTGGTTGTATCAGAGGTTCCGGTTGGCTCGCATGTTTATTCTCGTCTACTCTTTTTTCGCCTTATATTTACTATCTGCGACAAAGATTTAGTGGCACTATTTATATGTTTTGATTATAGTAAGACGCCCGCCCCCCCCGCCAAAAAGGACAGCGGGGGCGGCGCCGCCCCCCCCCCCCCCCCCCCCCGCCCCCCCCCCCGGCCCCCGCCCCCCCCGGCCACCACCCCCCCCCCCCCCCCCCCCCCCCCCCCCCCCCCCCCCAAACCCCCCCCCCCCCACCCCATACAATCTATATGACGTGAGATGGATTAATCTTGAGGCTTAAAACTAAAGGCGGTATTTCGGATTCTTATGATCGCTGGGTTATTTCCTATTGGATTCAAAACGTAAATATAGAAATGACACTTCTGGAGATTTAGAAACAATCGCCAAAGTTGGTGTTCAATCTGGTTAAGTACTCTTGGGCGGAAATGGCGTTAATCTGTTATGAGTGGTGAGTTAATCCAAAATGTGTGAAGTGCTTTTGAAGAGGTTATAAAACTGGACGCATTTGGTTTCAATATTTGAAGGATTATAATTTAAAAATGTAAGAAATTGGGTTAGCAAGGTGTTACAATTCAATACCCAGGAGGTGCGTATTTCCCCGCATTAAAAACTTAAAAACTAAACTTACTTGTTTTGAAAAATAGTCATATCAAACTCGCTGATAAACACATTTCGGTAAGTATCGTACAGTTCTCCATCAGTAAAACCTAAATAATTTAACTTAAATTCCAATTCAGAGTTTCATCAATTATTATTTTTGTAAACATATACTTTGATTCAGTGGCGTGCCCAGGATTTCATTTCGGGGGGTGGGCGGTCTGAGGGGTGGTGTATACTAATCATGAGGGGGGTCTGGGGGGCGGCAACTCCTCAGAAATGAGGGGTCTGGGGGGCGAGAGCCTCCCAGCGGGGTCAAGGGGCAGCCCCTTGTCAGGGGAGTCCGGGGGGCGGAATGCCCCCGGGAGAGAAAATTTTTAATTTAAGGCACTAAAATACACTAGAAATTTTAATTCCAGATGATAATTAAGACAAAATTTAAGGTTTTTTTATTCCTATCCATTTAAAATATGTGTTTAAAACGTTAATAAAGGGTTAATACGGTTTATAGTAGTTTTATTTAACATGTATGCTTTAACTATTGAGCGGCAAAATCGATTTGAAATCGAAAAAATGAGATAAATTGTCAATTTAAACTACCTGCGAAGCGGGGAAAATATGGTTTTTTGACTATTAATATGCTTTTGGAAGGCATCAGGAAAGTTTCTGTATTAATATTTAAGAAAAAAATTTTCTCTCCCAAAATTCAAAAAACGTAAGGGTCCCTCCTTACGAAAAAATCCGGCTTCGCCGGATTTGGGGGGGGGCGGCCGCCCCCCCTGAGCACGCCACTGCTCCGATTTCAATAATCAATAATGACGACGGCACAGAATTATACCTTAATAGTAAGTAATCAATATCATAAAAATATGGTTCAAGTTCTTTTATGCATTTTAACTTTATATTACTAGTAAATTTTTGAAAAAAAAAAACTAGAGAGTATCATAACAAGTTCTTAATTTCAATTGATATTATTTGAAACTTCTGAGTGCACTTGATTAAAAGCAAACAGACAGACAGACCGACACTTACATTTGACGATGGCGGCTGCCTGTGGGTGGCTGAGGGGGGTCCCGTCGGCGCGGTGGTGACTGAGTCGAGCGAGTAGAGTCGGGCGGTAGAGCAGTTTCTCCATCCAGCAGCTCACGGCTTGGACGGCATCCCACTCCACGTTATTCAAACCCGCGATGTCGTTGTACGGCGCTTTGCAGAGCAGGAACTGCAGCACCTTGCCCATCTGAAACATTATCCCCACTACAGTTACTTTAATTTTTCATCAAACAAAAATATTGACTGTGTTTATGCGTGTTCAAGTGTAAGGTCAAGGTATCAGCATCCCAGCTGGAGTTTTTGATAGAAAGAACGCGAAACAATTTGCTACTTTTACCGCTAGAATTAATTTTCTTCGCCCACTAACATTTTGTTGCTTTATAAAATACAATATTTACTGAATCCAATAAAAAAAGAAAATTATTATTGTCAAAATTTGGACTTTACGCGCTGGCGACCGATGTCCTAGCTTTGGAAAATTGAATTGTTGACAATATTTTTGATAAAAGTAAAATTATTTGATTTAATTTAAAAAAAGATTTAATTAAACTAACAGACCTGTGCACGGTCTGGAAATGCCCCCCCGTTTTATTAGACCTGTGCACGGTCTGGAAATGCCTCCCCCCGTTTTATTGGAGGATTTGTCCCCCCCCCCGTTTTATTGCTCCCCCCCGCCAAAAAATCAAAAAGTACCCTAAAATTATGACGCCATTTTTGACCTATGATGACGCAGTTTTTTTGCAGTTTTTAGCCTATTTCAATGTATTTTAAGCTATTTTAGACCTATTTTTACCTTATTTTCGCCTTTCTTGTCCCTTTTTCCTTCCTTTTTTCTCTTTTTTTTCTCCTTTTTTTCTTTTTTTTCTTTCCCCCCTGCTTGCCCCCCCCCCGTTTCAAAAAAGTTGCCCCCCGTGCCCCCCGTTTTGGACCTGCCCCCCCGTTTAAACCCCGGGGGGGGGCAGTGCACAGGTCTGAACTAAAGATAGTTCGACTTCCTTCAGACATTAAAGCTCTGAGTTGTGCCCATGACATCAAAGAAAAGTCTTCTTCTGGATTTTTATATAAATTTAAATTTAAAAATCCTATAGGTGTATAACCAGCAGGTTCGTTTCGAGCTAAAATTTTTAATAATAATGGTTATTTTTATATAAATTTATATAAAAGGTAAGAAAATAAAAATGTTATAAATTAATATTTTATTTAAAGAAAAAACATTATTATTATGTCATAATAATAATAATAAAATGTCAACTTAATTAATAAGCTAATTAATATTTTATAAAATTATAGGATTCTCTAATTATACCTTTTCTTCACTTTATAAGATTTTTTCATGACTTTGAAACATACATTGGCAAGTTGCTCTGGAGTGGGAAGGGAGGGGGGTTAAACCCCAAATTAGGGGTGTTAGTCCGAGAAACGCAAAATACCCATATCGTTTTTTTTCTGAAGTGCATTTTACCCATATCGTTTTTTCGATTTTAAAGAAAAAATAGGTAAAAAACGCCAATTTTAGGTCAAAAAACCCCTTTTTATTGCATTTTTGAGCTTTTTATTGTTTAAAACATTCATTTTGACCTCAAAACTTAAGTTTGGAGGCAGTTAGAAGTCATTTTAAAGACATTTTTTTCCTTCATTTTCCCAAAATTGGGGGGGGGGGTTGTTGTTGTTCATAGCCGGAGCATCAGGTTATGCTCTCTAAGAACCTGACCGCATCCACTGGTCTTTCTCATAGATCTTTTGTTTTGAGTGTCGTTGGATTTTGAGGGCATATAAAAAGCTCAACCAGAAAAGGGGTTTTTTGACCTAAAATTGGCGTTTTTTACCTATTTTTTCTTTAAAATCGAAAAAACGATATGGGTAAATGCACTTCAGAAAAAAACGATATGGGTATTTTGCGTTTCTCGGACTAACACCCATAATTTGCGGTTTAACCCCCCTCCCTACCCACTCCAGACCAACTTGCCAATGTATGTTTCAAAGTCATGAAAAAATCTTATAAAGTGAAGAAAAGGTATAATTAGAGAATCCTATAATTTTATAAAATATTAATTAGCTTATTAATTAAGTTGACATTTTATTATTATTATTATGACATAATAATAATGTTTTTTGTTTAAGAAATATTAATTTATAACATTTTTATTTTCTTACCTTTTATATAAATTTATATAAAAATAACCATTATTATTAAAAATTTTAGCTCGAAACGAACCTGCTGGTTATACACCTATAGGATTTTTAAATTTAAATTTATATAAAAATCCAGAAGAAGACTTTTCTTTGATGTCATGGGCACAACTCAGAGCTTTAATGTCTGAAGTAAGTCAAACTATCTTTAGTTCAGACCTGTGCACTGCCCCCCCCCCGGGGTTTAAACGGGGGGGCAATTCCAAAACGGGGGGCCACAGGGGGCAACTTTTTTGAAACGGAGGGAGCAAGCAGGGGAGAAAAGAAAAAAAGGAGAAAAAAAAAAGAGAAAAAAGAAGGAAAAAGGGACAAGAAAGGCGAAAATAAGGTAAAAAAAGAGGTCTGAAAAATAGTCTTAAAATACATTGAAATAGGCTAAAAACTGCAAAAAAATTGCGTCATCATAGGTCAAAAATTGCGTCAAAATTTTAGGGTACTTTTTAATTTTTTGCGGGGGGGAGCAATAAAACGGGGGCAGAATCCTCCAATAAAACGGGGGGGGGGGGGGGGGGCGGGGCATTTCCAGACCGTGCACAGGTCTAATAAAACGGGGGGGCATTTCCAGACCGTGCACAGGTCTGTTAGTTTAATTAAATCTTTTTTTAAAATTAAATCAAATGATTTTACTTTTATCAATAATATTGTCAACAATTCAATTTTCCAAAGCTAGGACATCGCTCGCCAGCGCGTAAAGTCCAAATTTTGACAATAATAATTTCCTTTTTTTATTGGATTCAGTAAATATTGTATTTTATAAAGCAACAAAATGTTAGTGGGCGAAGAAAATTAATTCTAGCGGTAAAAGTAGCAAATTGTTTCGCTTCTTTCTATCAAAAACTCCAGCTGGGATGCTGATACCTTGACCTTACACTTGAACACGCATAAACACAGTCAATATTTTTGTTTGATGAAAAGTTAAAGTAACTGTAGTGGGGATAATGTTTCAGATGGGCAAGGTGCTGCAGTTCCTGCTCTGCAAAGCGCCGTACAACGACATCGCGGGTTTGAATAACGTGGAGTGGGATGCCGTCCAAGCCGTGAGCTGCTGGATGGAG